>JAFBJS010005161.1:114925-151153 GCA_016785265.1 Paraplagusia blochii
AATTGCCCTAGATGGTTCTGTTTCATTTAAATGGTTATCTATAATTAACATTTCTGATGACTGGAGGAGGCAACACCACGTCTTAATAAAAGAACCCGCTTAAAACCAAACTTTTCTTTCTAAATCTTTCAAAGTTTTCTGATGATTGAAAAAAAAAAAAAAAAAAAAATTATATATATAGTACAGACTCTATAATTAGAGTCGACGCTCACCTGTCTGGCCTGAGTATTCAGGTAAGGCTCAAACTCATCGTCATTCAAGGTATCTTTTTGTGTGACAGCTCCGTTTTGCACTGAAAGAGACATATCAATATTTAGGACCAGAAACACAAAGTTGCTGTACCAAGTAAAAATACTCAAAGAATGTACCGAGTTATACAAGCATAATCAGTGTTTATTACGAAACAGAACCACTCCCTGCAATACTTTCCACTCAGCAGAGAATGGTATATTTAAATAGGATCAATTAGTCACTTGTGCTGAACAATGCTGCATAACTGATTTATTCTTATATTCAGTGCACCTGCCTCATTCTTAACCAAGCCCTGTATGGACAACATGATATTTCCGCACAATAGTTTTATGACTGTAGATACCAAAGCGAGTGTGAATTTACAGTACACAATACTGATTTTACACTGCTAATCTGGTTTCTTTGTTGAAACAAAATGTACGAGAAGAGAAGACATTCCTTACAGACTTTGACATTTCCACACAGACCGCATTTCATTTACAAGACCAAGGAAAAATACATAATGGTAACACTAAAAAAAAGTTCTCTTCTGCAACTGCTGACAACACAACCAAACTGAGGAGGGGGGTCATTCTCGCGCCTGACAGCCTAGAAGTTTGAAGATTGCACCGAACTAGAACTGAAATTGAACATGGTTACTTGAATAAAACTGATTTAATGTCACAGCGTTTTCTTAAACACGTTTAATGAGTTAAATCCAGATCCTCTTGTTCTTTGTCTAGTTGAAGGATATAGGAACACTTTCCCGAATCTAGAAGTGTGTTCATTGTCAGGTTGACTGTTTCTACCGTTTTAAACCGTGCGCTACTCTTCAGCCTTTCAGACATGAACTTCAAATAACCACACAATGGGACCATCTTGAACAGGGTGGTGATCGGAACGTGTGCGGCCTGTTTGGACTCAGGAAAGCATGTGTCGGAAGACGTGTCATCTCGGGTTAAGCTAACGATAGCACACTGTGTGAACGGCGGTGTTTATAGTTAGCTCCCGTGCAGGGAGTGCGCAGCGTCTCCATGTAACGAGCGCCAACACTTCTCAGACAAGACAGACAGTACTAACCATTAGTTTGAACAAAAATACAACACTAAAAAACAGCCTCAGTGTTCGATCTTCTAAATAAAATGGATAGTCATCTGTATTGAACAGTGTGTGGAGCAGGAAAAAGATAATGTTCGGATCAACGTTGCCAACCTAACGCTCTTAGCACGTCAAAGAGCTAACGCTAGCTGTGGTACTCTGATTATCACAAATACATTAATCGCTCACTGCGGGTAACGACATAAAAACGCGGACAAACCCCACTAGATTGTTTTTATTGGGTGTGAATAAGTTGCTTTATATAAGGCCCAACCATAGGCCTTATTTGTCAAGACGCATCCGCGCACGCAAGCTTTTCAAAGCGCACTGCACCGTAAAATGGTCCGCATCAGTCAGAGCTTCACGGAGGCAAAAAAAATATATATCTTACCTTTATTAGCTTGGCCTTTCGGTCTCTGGATTGGGTCCAGGTGATTCATGAAGGTTTGATTTATGAGAAGAGAGGAAGGGGAAAAAATAGATGAGGAGATATATAGTGAGAGCAGTCACTCAGTTCCTGTAGCAGGTGGTCAGGCCTAGTGCACTAGCGAGCCGCGGCCGCTGCCTCACAGCTACAGCTAAGCTATCCCGGTTAGCCGTCGCGATGCTGAGAAATGGCCCTCGTAAATGTTCAGAAAATACCTCTCTTTACCTGTTCAATGAGGCTGCTGGCTGACATGTCTTTCCCCCTGGCGCCTGTATAACTGTATTTATTCCTAAATAAAAGCGACAGGGTGCAGAAAAGGTCTAGCTATGTTGAATAGTTTTAGCCGAGCGCCACTGTCTCTCTACAGTGCCTGCTTTCTACACAATGGCGGGCTGCAGTTTCTCTGACACACTCCTCAACATGGCTGAGCGGCCTCCTTTACACACTATGGCCTTTATTTACAGCTGACATGCGCTACCTAGTGGATCGGAGGAGCAAGCACATTTTGCAATTACGGAAGTGTTTATTCTTAAGCGTCTCATTTAAAGTAATTGTATTCTAACTAATTTTCACGTAATCGATAAAACATAGATAATTAAATAGTTATATTTATGATAAACGTACCAGGAAAACCAGGATTATTAAAATATGACGCTTGAAAGTGACGCTAATAACAAAACATGCACACAAAATCATCAAATAAAGCCCCAGGTTATTCCATAAATAGATAGATAAAATTAAGTTGGAATTAGGGTTTGAATTATTTAGGATTTGCCAAGATTTTTAAACATGAAACATGAATCAAAACTAAAGCGCAGGTTACATTTTTTTACATCTTATAATTACCATATGTCATCCACTAGGTGGAGTGCTCCACGTTGTCATGAGTACCCTCGTAACGTGCAGTCAGTGCAGTATGTGTCCCGCAAATTGCTTTTGGTTTCTACCACTGAGCACCTACGTCATTTACTGTCACTCACATTGAATAAGACATTCATTCAGAGGACTACCTACGTCATTAAAACATGCCTTTAACCGCGTTTGCCGTGCCATTGTGAATGCGTGTTTTTATTTTTTAGAATTAAATATACATATATAAATACTTGTTTTAATGTATTTTTCATGTAAGAAAATCATTTGTTTGAAATTGTAATTTGCAGTCGTTTTTTAAGGTAGTATGGGGATTTGTCAGTAAAATAAAACAAAAACATGCAACCTGTCATAGAAAGAAAGTTTAACTTGACTGATCCCACTTTGGGTAATGTGGTGTGGTGTGTGGTGTAAACACTGCCCCTGACATGCACCAAGCATCTGGCTCCTCTGGGAATCAAACCCAGGACTATTTACTTGCTTTGTTTTGGATGTGGTGTGCACACCACTGCAGTATATAACTGACCTGTAGTGGTAATAAAGTTACTTTGTTGTGTAATTTTCATTTGAGCAGAATATACACATATGCAATGAATAATAATACACATATAGAGAAAGACAGACGGCAACAATGCAACTACATGATGTCAACTACTGAAACCTCCTTTCCCAGCCCCTCCACCCTAAAGGTGAATGAAGGTACTGGAAGAATTGACAAAGGTGAAGTATCTCTGAAAACATTTTTAATCACAAAACTCAAGCACTGTACTTTTAAGACGGCAACATTTCATTATATATGATCTTCTGTCTGAGGTTTGAAGGAACAGCCATGGGATGACATCATGCTGGGTGCAGTTGGATCCCCTTCTGCCCCCCCCCAGCCTCCCCTCCTCTTCATCACTGTACTCATTGGTTTTCAGTGCAAATCATTACTCAGATGGCCTCTGACTAGACTGAACCTTGGACCAGAAATAACTGCACCCTTCTCACACACTGTCACACAACAAAAATCATTTTTGTACTGATTCAGAAAGAACTAGGAAACCAGGAATATTCAAAATCAACAGGAAATAAATATTAAATACACAAATTAAAGGATATATGTGACCGGTGACTACATTAACGCAGCGCAAACCAGTAGCAGCAATGGACATTTGACTCGTCAAACATGTTTAGCGCAGTAGCATGGCATGCGCGTATCATATTCTGTCTTTCAACTCTCAATCATTTTCTGGTGCTTGACTTTTTTCTCCCGAGGCCTGGTTGACTGCTGTGAACCGGACAGGTGGCATAGCATGTAGCAGAGCTGGCCATTGACCAACCAATAAAAATAGCTGTGGCCTCCATGATGTCACCGGTGAGTAAATCACAGACCCTGATGATAAAACAGGATCTGCATTTTTCTTATGCCGATCTGCATTTCTCTTTTATAGGATGGACATAATTAGAGCCCCATGCTAGTGATGGAAGTCAAAACACTGATCGCCAGTCACACAAACACATGGCACTTGAATTTATTTGTCAACATTTAATTGATATTTTTTCTCTAAAAATCTTAGGTGCATATAGATGTACAGTATGTAGATGCAAAACAAGGTTTGAAGTTCAGAAACACAGTAAATGCTGTAATGTCTGCTTTTACATGCAAAATAAAATAACTTTACGGACAGACCACATTAGGCCCTGAAGAACTGTGGTGTGGTGGCTTGGTGGTAAAAAATAGAGTGACCAGGTCAAGGCAAGAAAAGGCTCCCAGAGTCAAAACAATTGGACAATATTGTTTCTTTTTTTCTCCACCTGTAAGCATTATTTTTTTAGTCCACGTTCTCATGTGAGAATGCAATCATAAATTACTCTATGGTATTTGTCTTGGTGTAATATGAAAATTCCCTACTATGTATACATGATTGAAATGGGTCAGAGGTTCAATTCTTAGTGACCTTAAACTAACTGATTGTGCTAAACTGAACACAAGCATTTGAGTGACTCTAGAACTGCCCAGTGAACATGACACGATCTTTCCAGGACAGACAGACAGATAGATAAACTGACAGGTAGGCAGACAGACAGGGCAGATGGATATAATAATAAATTAATCATTAAATAATTAAAATAAAAAAATATGATTAAATAAATAAATAAACAACTGTAACTGAAAGTCCCTCATGGAAAAAGAAGAAAAATAAAAGAAGGTGAGTAACAGAGAGACAGACAAACAGACAGACAGGCAGGCAGGCAGACAGACAGACAGACAGATAAGATTTTAAAATGGAACTTTATTGACGTAATCCAAAAACAGAGGTAATCCACTGCCAACAGAAAAAATATATAAATAGATAGATTCAAACACCACTATAGAATGACGTGACACCTGTATGGTACATTCTGTAGGCTGTAGGGGGCGTATTCAGACACAGCCTATTATGCCTCGTCATTAACAAAACAATTAATCAGGATCTGGACTTCAGCCTGTTCATAGGTTTCTCATGCTTGGCCCTGGTCATCCTTGTTGTCATGCATCTCAAAGAGTCACTTTAACTCAACACTGTATCAGGTTTCATCCCAGAAGGCTTTTCCATCGGTTTAGCTCCATCTGCAGAGGTTAATCTTTTGGGTCATGAAAAAGTAAATGATCAGACTCTTGAAAGACCACTTTGCTCACACCAGCCACCGCTAACACTGCCATCTTCAGCCAGTTGTAATGGCCACAGAAGCCAGAAAGGGTGTACAAACTAAAGCCGGAGTCTGATCTCACTCCCATGCCTTGCATTCTGAAGCCGCAACACCATGCTGCCGATGTGGAACCCGATCACTCATAAATCTCTCCTGTTTGACCATGTGACATGCCAAAATTGTGATTCTGCACCCCTGGCCTCATCCACCTTTCCCTCTGTCCAGTGGCCTTTTCACCGCAGCGCTCCCTGGAACCCTGGAACCATGGAGCAGGAATGCCAAGCAGGAAGGTGACAATCCCACAAGGCCAGATTGGTGTTTCTCTGAGCAGCTTTGAGGAGCGACTGATCCTTTGGCTACATATCTATGTGTTTGTGCACAAGTGTGCGAATTTGTGATTGTGTGTGCATAACTGGAATGACCCAGTGGCAGTGTGGCAGCAGGGTACGCTCGGTAACAGGATGTCAGGAATGTAGCACTCGTCAACCTCTCTAGTGATTCTGGTAGTTCACATTCTGTCCATTTCAGAGGGTTAGCCATTAATGAACACTGTTTCTTAACCTGTGCAAACACTCTCTCTGTCTGTGTGATTGGAGCTGAGAAGGGAACTATGTTGAGAGAATTAACGTTACGACACAGCAGCTGCAATTTGGCACTCGATAATTAGAATGTAGAAAATGATTAGGGATGTATGATATAACATTTACCGATACCGATATAAACCGATATTGCCCAAACACTTAATTCCTGATACCGATACCGTTATATGCAGCTAATTTCCCCTGAATTAGTGTGAAACCAGACTAAATGCTGAAACAGTAAGCATTTTGTCTGAAACAGTCCTATGATTCTTTGTGCAGCATTTGATGTAAACAAGAAATGTCTAGTGTTGGACAGAAGAACTTTCCAAAAACATTGCTTAATATTATAAACTGGGCTCATTCAGACTCACAACAATAGTCAATATAAATGGGCACAGGTCGAAACAGCTGCAGTATAAGAGTAAAAAGACCTCTTTAATGAGAAAAAAACATTTCAGCATCATCACAATGTAAACGACTCTTCTGGTTGATGACATGCGAGATGACACCGATCGGCGTTTCACTGGCAAATGTCCGAGAAATACTTATTTCGAATACAATTAGTCCTGACATAGCCCAGAAACTCCACACGTTTAGTAAAAATGGCGTCTTGAACAGGAGAGAGTGGCTGGTTCTCCAGGACGATGAAGTTTGTCTGATTTATTTTGCTTTTCTCTGTTCTTTACCATATTTAACTCTGAGACTCTGAGACGCTGCTGCTGTGTTGTTGTCGATTCACTGAGTCCATTGTTGTTTTTCTTTACTTTGCTGCTTAAAAACTCCTCATGATAAAGTGTTAAAATCTTACACACACCCTCACATGACCATCCCCTTGCAATCATTAAGAATGACAGTTTTCTATTCACAAAAAACTCCAGACCACTGACATCTACTGAAGCATCGATCATTGTTGTTGTCCCTTTAAATGACATCATTAATCACGTGTCGGTCAGAGTGTCAGTAGCACTGACTCAGTTCCCCATGAGGAGGTCCAGCGTATTTGCGGAAAAACTGATACCGATCTCTTCCGATATTAAAAATGATCGTCCAATATTTATTGGTGGACCGATATATCGGACACCCCTAGAAATTATATTATATAATACCCAAATGCTTCATTTCTGATTCCAACTAATACCAAAGAAGGTCTGGTAATATTTACTTATTTATCTGCACAAACCACTCTATAATGAGAGTAGAGAGGAGATTAGTGGGCTGCAATGCTGCCATCTAGTGACTTTGACTTCAATATTAGTCATTCATCCCCAAAAACATTTTTTATGGCACACATCTGTGGCAAAATCCAGGTATTACCTTATTGCAGACATGGGCAAACCTTTTGACTGGTGGGCCACAATCTCTTATTGGACATGGGGCTATGTTAGGAGCTGATAGATGGAGCTTTCATATGAACTAAGATAGCTGACATATAAAAGTCATGTAACAAAGACTTAAATGCTAAAATTATAGCCTTCTCAATGCCATCTAGATGGACAAATTTGGTGGGCCGGATTGCAAAGCTGAATGGGCCGCATCCAGTCCTTGGGCCCTTGTTTGCCATGTCTGCCTTATTGGGTTTTCAATATTAGAGGGAAAACTGTTATAATTCTTTAAGATATTACTTATTATATTATTAGACGTCCCTTATTATAAGCAAAAACTTTATCTTGATATGAAAGTGTTCTATAAAAAAATTATGGAAAATAACAGCTCTGCGGTAACTTAGAAAGATCAAGAAATTTGGTTTTAGTTTTTGAAGTTTGAAAAGTGACAAAAGGCAACAAACAATAAACAGACGTAGCCTGTATTCATGTATTACATAACATGTAAGCTATTCATTTTAAATAAAAAAAAAGTTTGCATTTGTCTTTAAATATGTAATAAAATCAAATATTTTATCTTTTGCATCCCCTAATGGCAGACTGCAAACCCTAGAGGTGCACACAACTGTCTTTGGGAATCGTTTTTTGTCATCTTCCTGACATTCATGCAGCCTGTTTACCAGGTCTAGTTCCTCCACTTATTTTACTTCCAGTCCCATTTGCCCAAACGTAAGAGTTGGTTTCTGTATCTCACCAAAACTATTTTGTTATTAATTTGTATGTTTCTAATCCTAATGTGTTTTTTCATTCCCTTTTCTTTTATTGTCTTCTGATTTCTTACCAACTACCTGGATACATAAAATAAACCCTTCTCTGAGAAACACTGTGTACTCATATATAAACTGCGCAAAGCCTGAAGAAAATTAGTAATTTTTGCGAATAAGCAAATGAAGAATAGATAAAATAGACAGAAGACCATCATTAACAGAAATAAAAAGAACCGAAAATCAAAGATCAATTTTGAACCTGATCTTTACACAGTACAAGATCTTTTTTCAGGCTCCTCCAGTCTGAAAAACATACCATACTATATTTTTATTCTATCTCAGAGCAATAAAAGTGTCAGATCAACCACATACAATATGAATTTACTGGAAATATCACGGTTTTGTCGGGTTGACAGATGAAAAAATTGTTTTGTTGTGCCGACCAAGTGTTTCCCGAGGGGCTTTGAGCCAAGAATTTAGAAAATCTTGGCAATGACGCACCGACCGTCTTTGAGATACTTGAAGAGACTGCACAAGAAGCTGATAAAAATGAAACAAATTAGCACTGAAGGAAATTTGTCTAAATCTGATGGTACCACAGAGTTGCTTCCCAGAGAAGTTTGAAAAAATGTAGCAACGAACTGAGAAATGCATCAAACCTTTTAGTTCATCCATCAACTGAGGTTAACCTGACAATTGCCAAACCAGCCTACAAATATGTGTAGAGTGTGGAAGTGCTGTCTTGGTCAGTTGTGCTAAATGTTAATAGTAACAATCTGTATCAATAAAACAAATGTGCAGATTAAAGATGATGAGGTTTTACATTTTGTCACATGGCTTAGATTTCAGGCAATAAAACCGAGCAGTTTATAAAAACGATACAGTTTGTGCGATGCAGAGTTACAGTATGTGGTTCCTGATAAATAGAGCAGGACAAGTGTTAATTATATTTATACAGATATTCCTGAGTGACTTATGGAGCGGCGGATTCCTCGGGTCCTGCCGTGATCTCCCTGGACAATCAGGGAGTTGTTTTAGGGAGAAAATAGCTGCACAGTTGCACATTCTATCACAGAGGATTTATCACCAACATTTGTGTGGAGGGATGAATGAGCCAGACCTGTCCATATGTGGCCCTTTGTGTGTGTGTGCGAGTGTGTGTGAGAGCATTTCTGATGACACTCACTGATGATTTTCAACAGCTGAGATCAGTTTGTGTGGAAGTGGAAAATGGGGCAGCTGTACATCTCTGTCTTGCGGGTGCACACTCAGTCACACACACACACACACACACACACACACACACTCACACACACACACAGCACATAAACAACAGTGGAATCCTTAGGTTGGACTCCCTTGGGAACCAGCCAGACTTGGGCCTTTATAAAGGACTTGTTGTTTCAGGAGGTGGCATATATGGTTTCAGGTTTATACATACTTTAACAAGCTTTTCTTTGCAGACCACCACCAGAAGCTATGTGCTGAGACTATCTTCGTTTTCAATGACATGTTCGATTTCCTGTACTTTTTCTCACACTTCCACACTATCCATTACATTTACTGGTTTATTTAACTGATCAGCAGATTCAGAGATTTCAGCCTATTTCGGCAACAGATCTATCTATCTATCTATCTATCTATCTCTTTCTTATTTTATTTTATTTAATTTTAACAATTCCTAAAAAACTTAAGGTTTTTTAAAAAAAAAAATATTTCAGGTCAGGCAGATCACAACATGTCAATCTTTTTTTTTTTCTTTTGTCTATCTTTGACCAATTTGGAAATCCATTATCCCATTCCTTTGTCTTTTTTTTGTCACCCCCAAAAATAGTTATACATGTACTTGAATTCATGTATAATTCATGTATATACAAATCACATAATCTGTAGATATCCATCCATAAGTGGGAAGTTTGTGTTGGTTGACATACAATTGAACAACATTCATTAATTAATTAATTAATTGGCATGCATTCAGACATATTCATTATGAACTGGTGTAAATTTGTATATAAATAAAACTAACCTCAGGTATTTTTTTTTATTTTTTACAGTCAAGTTTGCCCAAAGTCTTCACCTTACTGCAGTGCACAGAGGTATGCACATGTGTTTATTCATTTAATGTACCTGCAGTATTTCCAGTATAGAATATAAACTATTAATGGAGGTGTTGCAATGTGAATAGTGGTCTAAATAAAACCAAGTTGCTATTACTACCTCCATTGGCCCTGCAACATCCCAGCCAATCAGAGGCTGCGTTTGGCCAGACCTTTTTTTAAAAAGGGACTGGGATCTGGATGTGCTGTAGGGTCACAAGGAGTGATGTAACCTGTGTTTATTTTCAGCATATAAGTGTAAATGTAGACTCACACAGACACCTCTGTGCACACACTCACACTGTACACTGGGGTCTGTGTGTGTGTGTGTGTGTGTGAGAGAGCGAGAGACCCGGGTGCACATACTGTTCTCTGAGTGCAAAGAGTGAAACGTGCAAAACTTGTTATCAATCACTGATACTTTTTTGGACAAAGTATGACAAATGTTTCCGTGGGATCGTGAGCTCAACACGTACGCTCACGGCCAACAGCGTTTTGTCTGATCAAACAGACAGACGGTGTGTGTGCAAGTGTATCACAAAGCAAGACAAGTGGTAGGCAGAGACAGAGAAATTTGGTCATGGTCTCTAATACTTATAGTGGCCTCTCTACCCTTCCGTCAGCTGCAGCTGTTGATCACGCTCCTGTAACAGTAAGCTTTCTTGCATTGCATCACTCTCTCTCTTTCTCTCTCTCTCCAATGTGCTCATAGTCTACACGTACACTGATCGCGCTGCTTATACGCACATTGTTCATTTTTACTAACAACAAACTCAATTTTTACAGTTGTGTCAGTGTTTAAAGATGAAGTAAAAGCTGAAAATGTTACTTTGGCAATACAGTACCACGGTTGTCCACCAGACAACAATTGACCTGTTGAAAATTCCATGGAATTATTATTGTCAATAATTCCAACATCCACATAGTTTTCAATGGTACCTCCAAATGAACAGATAGATGGACATTTTTCTGCTGACCTTTTAATTAGATGACAGTTTTTGCACAGAAACTCAGTGTTTTTTTCTTTTTTTGTATGTACAGCCTATACTATAGTGATACATCTTGAAACATCCTTTATACATACATTTATATATATACATATATACATATATATATATACATATATACATATGTATATATATATACATATATATATACATACATATATATATATATATATACTTGCTTGAAAAATAAAAGGCTAGAGAATACCCTGATCCATTGGATATTATTTTCCCAGTCAATGTAAGATTGCTATTTAGTTATTTCTAATAATAAATAATAATAATAATTAGAACTATATTAATCCCTAGGTAGTATCCTTCGGGAAATTATGCCTCTGCATTTAACCCATCACCGTAGTGATCAGGAGGCTGCTGTAACTTGGCGGTAGAGGGATTCAAACCGGGGGCCTTGCGAGCCCAAGTCCGCTTCCTTAACCATTAGGCCACCAACTGCCCCGTGGTACAACAGGCTAAACCAGGGATGGGCAAATAATTTGGCTCGTGGGCCACATTGGATTCTAAATATCAACACGAGCCTGTGTCCAAAGCATTTTTGTGAAATCCTTTCCTACACTATTGAAAAAAACAAGCATTGCAGTGAAAATGTAGAAGGATAATAATGATAAAAGTTAATAGTGTCATTTGTAAAGTGTGGTGGATCACATTAAAAGGCCTAATAGGCTGCATCTGGCCCCGAGGCCTTATTTTGCCCAGGCCTGGGGTGAACAATACATTGCCAAAATAGCATATTGTCATTAAATTATTTGTGTGGTTAAATAAGATTTAGCTCTTAGTGAAACCTATATGTTTACATAATACAAATTGCCCAAAATTTTGCGTTTATGATCCCTTTGTGTTTATTTTGCATTTGTTTTGGAAATTGATCTCCATTGGAGTTGTCCGTTACACAGTTGTGACACAAAAGCTTCTCAAAGCAGTGCTGACGCAGGACACGTCAGGCACATCCAGTGCTAATCAGCAGCACGTAAGATTCCCTGGCATGCCAATAACCTGTAGTTATTCATAATATGTGTAACGTATGCAAAGTGAGACATTGGTCTGTCGTGTTCCACATTGGGAGAACGCAGCGCAAGAACGATGTAACTCCTCGAGGAGCTCGTCCACTAGCATACATCAGAGACATTCCACCTCATCTGACACTCGTCCATGGAATTCAGCAAATTTTCCACACTGTTCTCACAGGCATTCTGAAGTGCCTGTCAAAAAGACTGGCATGCTCAAACAGCAGGCACCTGCAAATCCTTAAAAGAAGAGGAATTACCTACTGTACACTTTGCAGTGAATTCATCTGACTAGAGGTTTTCTTGATCGAGAAAAACCTTTTGTACATGAATGGCCGGTGCGTTTGTTTTCTTTTGGCCTGTTTGGGAATGTGGTAAAATATGTTTTTGTAACCACGGCTAATAGGTGTTAATTTGTTTTAGATTCGTGCAGACTCCCACTTTCTCAATGCTGGCATGAGCAGTGTATGCAACCTATAGTTGACACCTACGTGTCATTATTGGAACACACACTAAATAGTTCAGATGACTAGAAGGTTTACTTGGCAACCGATGGCTGTTTTAAGACCACGGATACGCTTTCAGCTTGGACTGAGCACAAAAGTTTTCAAGTGTCCACACAGGACATGGAAAGAAATAAAGTCGGCCAATCACATGTGTCATGTGCTCATTGTGTGTGTGTCTACTTATGAAGCTCCATGACTTCATTCATATCTATTTTTGCTGGGATGACATACTTGACCTTTATCTTACACCAGGATTAAGATTTTGTGCAGTCACAATTACTCACAGAATGTCCCCAGTGTTTTTACAAGACACATTCGTCTCACATATTGTCAAATTTGATATTTAACTTCAGCCAAAGTCAGAAATTAGCAGCAGCTCATGGCAAAAGCAACTGCCAAGATTTTACTGAAGGGACTTCCAGTGCTCCAGTATAATATATAGTTACTTATTAGGAACTTAGTGGTGAGTATAAAAGGCTTGTCATCAGTTGGACACCCTGTGCCTATTGTCACTTCGAGCATGATATATATATATATACATATACACATATATATCTATATATATGTACATGTGTATATATATATAAAAATAAACAAAGGTTTATTAGATGCCAATCAAGCTAAGAGGGAATATATTGCAACAATTACGTTACAGCAGCACGTGTAGCTAAAATATTACCAGTTAGGCTAAACAAAGTCTGAGGTGAGCGAAAAAATAGAACATGCAAAGGTATAGGGTAATATAAGGTAATATCAGATAAATATTTAGTTCAAATTAAAACCCTACCCTGTACAGTTAGTGCAAAAACAAAAAACAAACAAACAAAAAGACAGCTGAAATATTGCAGCGAAACAGTTAGTGTGTAATGTGGTTAAGGTTGGGTTCGACAGGGAAAAGTTTGCTAAACAACATTAGCTTAGCATTCCTAGCTTAATAAATAAATAAAAAAATCTAAGTTACAACAACAGGCTGGTCAAGATAATTCTGTAAATACAATACAATTGGATACCATCACAATGTATTCAAAGATTAGCTGAGAGCTAGCCACTGGTTTTCATCAGGAATTGGGAAAAAAACTGGCTTAGATAGACAAGTTGGGAGGTGGATAGGTAGGTTTCACAGGTAAGGTTAGTGATTGGTTGGTAGGTAAGTAGGCAGGTAGGTAGGTTGGTAGGAACTGAACTGTAAAAATCCACCTGGATTTATCTTTAATAAAGGAGGTTGCAACGGTTTGCAGATAAAAACAATCAAGGTAGGTTGGTAACTTAGACTCACATATAGTGAGTATAGGTAGTTAGGTAATTTATAGGTAGTTTAGTAGAACTTTGCTAATCCATTGGGGAGTAACTTTTGGGAATTTAAAGAGGTTGCGAAGGTTAGCAGAACAAAACTCCCAAGGTAGATAGATTGGTTGGTAAGTAGGTTGGTTGCTAGGTAGGTAGTTCGGTTGGTGGATAGGTAGTTTTGTAGGTAAGACTGTAGATCAGTTGCTAAGTATGTAGGCAGGTAGATATGTTGAGAGGTTGGTAAGTAGGTAGATACATTGTTTGGTAGGTTGGTAGGAAGAGAGGTAGGAAGACAGGTAGGTAGGCAGGTAGATAGGTTAGTAAATAGGCACATAGGTAGATTGGAAGGTATGCAAGCAGGTGAATTGGTTGGTAGTTAGAACTTTATTAATCCCTTGAGGAGTTACCTATGGTAAATACATGAGGTTTGCAGAAAACTCTCACTACCCTGGGTAACTGAACCGCGGGAACCAGTTCGTCTATAATCGGCTACACATAAACCGATAACGATCAGCCGGGAAACACTGCCATCTGACGACCAATTAATCCGAGTTAGTTATATCAAAATTTCAATTAATTTTTATTTTATTTTTTAACTCAACTCACGTTTTAACTCTCGTAAAAAAAAAATAAAAAAATAAAAAACAAAGGTCATTATTTGTCTAGTCCTGACGAGAGTGTGAACAGATATTGTAATGGCTTAGCGAGTGAAATAAGGGGAGGGGGCGGGGGGTCTCCTCCGCTGTGGGAGGGAGGGGTCGACAGGGAGATGTACAGGACAGGACAGGACAGGACAGCCTCATGCTCCACAAACCCTCACCACCACCACACGCTGCTGCCGCTGCCGCCGCCGCCGCAGCTGTTGTGGAGAGTCTGGCACATCCGCGCACAGCACGCAGCGATCACTCGGGCAGTGGTGCAAAGAAGAAGAAAAACTACATTATAAGACCTGAATAAAACAATAAAGGGATGTTTCCGCTGTTTTTCTCTACGGTTTTCAGAGAAAAGTGAAGACGCCGCTCATCTACCATGAGCTGTTTGGATGTTATGTACCCTGCCTATGGACATTACGCACCGTACGCACCGACTGCTCCAGCGTTTATAAACAGCTTACAGGTAGGAGATGATCTGATGTTGGTGTGGAATTAAAATGTCATTGCCAATATTTTACTTTAAAATGTCGAATATTTTAAAAAAGTGCGTAATCGTGCGTAAAGGCGCAGATTAGGTGCAAAAAGTAATAAAAATGAAATGAATAATGTGTTAATTAGGAGATTATCACACTGTGTTTCAATGTATTGTATTTCTTTGGCCATAAGTCACTTCATGCCCCTCGAACACATGCCACACACAAAGAAAAACACTTTGTCACAATGTCTCAGAGACACAACTGTCCTCCTGAACACCTGTCTCTCTAACTCTGACCTTTCTCTGCACCCTGACAGACTTCCACAGGTCTAAACATCACTCCTTCTCACTGCCGGGACTTTATGGACACTCCCCGGGGTCCCGAGACAATGTCTGGGGGCCCAGGCACCGGAGGTTCCGCGTCCTCCACGTCCTCGTCTAGTGCTTCCTCTTCCTCGTCCTCCTACACGCCAGCAGCTTCCAGGCCAGAGGAAGGGACCAAGGAGAAGCAGGAGGCCCCTGAGGCAGAGTACCTGACGCCGCGATGCATCCTCTTCACCTATTACCAGGGGGACATCAGCAGCGTGGTGGACGAACATTTCTCAAGGGCGCTGAGCACCTACATGGACGGAGAGGGCAAACGAAGAGGACCGGACCAACAGGGCACAGGTATGTCAAGGTGTTGTGACGAAGTCGGGAGTCATGGGGTTCAAGTTAGAGGACGATGAAATGTCTGATTATTCAAACTCCAATTTATTAAAAAAAGAAACATTGCGTTGCACCTAACCAAAGACTGGATTATCTGTTCACACTCACGTCAGGAACTAACCAAAGACTGGATGAAGAGATTTTATTTTGGTCGCCTTGCATCATGTTTCCGTGGACTTGTGTTCTGTTGTTTAAAGCTTTAGATATTAACAAAAAAAAATCCACTCATAAATGTTTAATAATTTAAAAATAATGTCTTTTCCTGATTCGTGGAGGTTCCTGCTTTTTAAAATATGGAAAGTTTGGAAACAATGCACTAAACAATCAGCAATCATCTCCTTACCAGACTTCAATCTAAGGACAACCTCACCTTGCAAATTAACATGACAAAGACTCATGCATGTGTCCACGAAGTATTCCAAGGTTATTTTAGGCGCCTGTTCTTGTACAGCCATCCCCGCAGCTTCATAACTCCCACTGATTTATGGGCGCCCACTGCTGGTGCTGTTGTCTGCAAGGCGCCTTGTGCTGGTGATTGAGGCCACACTGGGTGAGCTGACATTTCTGCAGAGCACAGCAGAGTCTCGGACAGGTGATGAGATCAGGTGACAGCACAGAGGGTCTGCTTGTTGAGCTGTTGTCCCAGGAAAGGTCTGGGAGTTGGGGTTGGAGGTCATGAAAAGTCAAGTGCTGAAGGCAATCAAAGGGTGAAGACATACCAGAAACACACAAATGGTTCTGGAAAGGGTTTGGGTCAAACCAGCAAGTGATTCCCACTTTTGTAGTAAACAGAATGAAACCACTTGCTCACGGCGTGCTCGTGCACTGCTGATGTGTCTTGGATAACCATGTAGGGCCTATGACTTCAGCTCTCTCCACCTCTCTCTGCTCACTTACCTCATTCAGACGGACGTCTTCATTTCGCCTCTACCTCACACCTTCTGCCTCACAACAGATGCTATGTTTATACATGGCCATAAGCACACAGCCTCGTCGGCGTATCCCCTTTAAACGTCTCGGCGGCTGCTGCCATTCTAACTCTGACTGCAACTCTTCGACCCACGATGGTTCCAATGGTTGGTCTGTCAGTCAGTTGGTGGCGCTGATGGTCATATGTTGCGGTCACGGAGGCGGAGGAAACACTAGCTCCTTTGCATTGCGTGGTGTCTGTTTTCAGAGGAATACCTAAATATAAAAGTATATTTCTAAAAACATATAATGGCTCCCTGACATTCTGTCAAGGGCAGGAGGAGGAGGGGGCAGAAAAAACAACAGGTGGGGGTGCAGAAGACAGAGGAGAGGGACTGGTAGCTAGCACACACACTGCCCGGGTAGTGTGTCCTCCCTATGTGTGTATGTGCATGAGTAGGCAGCGAGACGTTCAGAAGCGCTGGGCTGACATGAGAGTGAGAGATGTCACCACAACCGGTGATTTAAGGCTGCGGGAGCCTTGGGCGGCCCCAGGTTGGAGCGTCTGCCTTATATAGAATTCTAGGATACAGGGACGCCCTCTCTTTTACCATCCCGTTAGTCTTTCTCTCTTTCTCTCTCCCTCTCTCGCTCTCTGCTAGAACCTTGTTGTGTTTATTTCGGTGTCTTGTTGGGGCTAGGACAGCGTGACAGTATGACCCAATGGGGAAGTTATCTGGGCCACAGGGTGTAGCAGTCATGTGAGTGACGTCTATGTTTCAGCAAGAGGAGGTTGTTGTCATACGCAGCTTCAGCAGCAGCTTAACGTCTGTATTAAACCATTAAATGATGCAGAAATTAGATTCTGTGCGAGATTTAAACAGTTTGGCGTCAGTCCTGTAATACCGCTGTAGAGCTGTTCTAATTAATAGATAGTGTATCTATTAATAAAGGCAGAAACTTGTTATTAAAGTTATCATATCCCCATGAGTATGAGTACAAACGCTTTATGTAATTATCATTGAACTTCTTCTTAACTGAGAAACAACTACAGTTCTGCAGAAATGGAAAATCTGTCAAAAAAGACAAGTTAAGAGTAAACTAAAATAACTTGTAGTTGAAAAATAAAAACAGCCTAAAAGGCAAGTGAGGTTACAGCGTGCTAAGAGTACACTTTAAATAACACAATACAAATACTACAAATTAGCTAAAAATATCAGATATTTAGCCGTACAGAGGATCACTAAGCAATATTTTGGGGTGTCAAACTCAAATTCTCATTGGGCCAAAAAAACTGCAATTAATTCATGGCCAAATGTAATATTAATTGATAAGTTGACAATTTTAAGACCAACTGTGGCCGGGGAGTCAAAGGTTTGCTCATGTCAGGTTACATACTGGTGGGAAAACTCTTGCTCACATTTGATATGATCCTGTGGGCCAAATAGAACCACACTGTGGACCAGATTTGGCCCCCGGGTCAGAGTTTGGCACATATCTACTATCAATTGTACCTCAAAGTAAAATATTGAATATTATATAAAGGATTACCACAATTTTATTTCTTTTTCAGACACACCTTCACCAAGCAGCAGGCGGAGCTTCCCCCCATCCTTCTGGGACAGTAACTACTCCCCCCCTCAGAATCGCTCTCACTGTGACACAGGAGCACCCTCGTATTCCATGGACCCTTACGCACCAGGGCTACATCCAGGCCTTCCTCATCCACACACCCATCCGCACCCACACGCTCATCCTCACTCCCATCCTCATCCTCCGGAGAGTTGGGGATACCCTCAAGCTCAGGCTTATGGGCCCCCGAGGCCCCTGCACGAACTTTACTCACCCTCAGCCTTGGAGCCTCACTATGGTCCACTCTTGATGCCCACAGTGAGGCCACCGCATTTGCCTACATTACCAGGCCACTATGAAGTCAGCAAGTTAGAACCTGCTGCCTCCTGGCCGGGTTTGTTACCACCAGGGGACGTCAGCCAGACCATGGCCCTCAACATGGATGCAGGTAAACGCTCAACCAAATCAGTTTTTAGCCAAAGCTAACATTGTCATGATTGTAGACTGGGAACCCTGAAGTCTTTATGTGCCCGTTTATGGTAAACTTGCTTTAAGATCACAAAATGATAAAATGATCAAGTTTGAGGGGGGACCTACACTTAATATTTTTTAATATATTAAAATTGTGACAAGAATATATATATATTATGAATAAAAAAACGTTTGCTACTTTGCATCTTAGCTCTGCAATAATAACCGCACAGCAGACTGTGCATAAAAATGGCATACGTGTGTCATTTAATAAACACATGTCAACTAGGCTTATGTTGGCATTATGTTCCACACTGGACAGTCTGTTCAAACTAATGTTCCATCTACTGTTCTGCTCTATCCTCATGTTCCCCCTAAACGGGATCAGGTGTATAAATTTAACATCAGTGAATCAAATAAAGAAGACATGAATCTAACAGCTAGAGCCATAAATTCTTCATAGTGATATTATGGACCTTATAAAAACCAATGCGCAGTAGACTGACTTTACCTGATGTTCACAGCCAAAGTTTATAGCCGCGACCACTGCTCCATATTAACCAAAAATAAACTCCGTTCTGTGACCTCACTTTGGAACTCTTAGAAAAATGAAATGCACAGTGTGTTAAAGATGTAGAGTAGAGATTATTCTGTTGCACAAACTCTGTTTCCCTATTTTATTTACTACTTTAGTTACTTCATCATTATTTGCTGATAAATATAAAAACAATACTTACTAAAATACCATATTATAGTATTTACTATAACCTTATTGTATTGTATTACTAAAATGAGTAATACAATATACTAAACTATACATTATACTTAAATACTATACTAAATACTAAAACTAGTAATCCCAAATTACAAAACCTCTCAGTCTGGAAATGAGGGTACTATAAAAATATTAAAACAACAATAATAAAAAAAAACAAAGGCTGAGTTCTTATTTTTATTTATGGATACAGTGAGGGAGGGCATGGAGGCAGTTGGAGACAGAGTATAAGATACAGTAACAGGGGAAATGGTAAACGCTGATTTGCTGTGGCAATCGCTGAAAAAAGGGACAAGCTGAAAGCAGAAGAAGAATCCAAATAACAAAGATTATCTACATATCTTAAGAAAAGAAGCTAGATGGAAACCTGCTACAACACATTGGTCATTTCCATAGAATTCCATTCAGAATTGATTTGGTTTTGAGGGTTAAAAAATCCTGATCAAATAAAACTTAACAGTGATACCCCCCCTTCATAAAACCTCTTAAAACTGTTGATGATGGCAGAGAAATTGTTTTAATATGTATCAGTGGTGAAAACATTTTAATTTTTAATACCTACCCTAGTAGGAGATGGTTTGCATCGGACATCATTTGATAAAGCATTGACTCTAAGCTTCATAGGAGGGGCTTATATAATTTTTCCATAATTTTTTTCCAACCTTTCTTGAGCTACAGCACATATTTAACATTAAGATGAATTCTTTTTTGGCCGTACATCTGTGAATGTGTCACATGATGTGTGCGCAGACACTACGTTTAACTCAACGTCTATGTTCAATTTACCCACAACGTACAGCTCTTATGTACTAAGTATAAATCCTGTGCTTCTTTAGTTGAACACAATACTGATCTACTTGCAGCAATTGAAAAAAATCCCCCCTCAGCACCATTGAGTCGCTCTCTTTTTTAGTTGTTATAGCCATCTGCTGCCACCTAGTGGAAGAGTATTAAATTGATGTTCTGCCACATCTCTAAGACAACTTATAAGAAGTGAACTAATGTGCTTTAGGACTTTTAGGACACCTGATGGCTGTGGCCTCCGCTCTGGGGTTGAGAATCACTGACATTAAGGCTTCTACTTGGGTTTGATGGAGAACAAACAGACCTTTACATGAACTTTCAGCCTTTATGAAACCATCTCAATGATACTCCTGCTTGCTCCTTAATAGGTGCCGCCACAGACACCCACAGACATATTTCCCTTACAGAGAGTGTTTGACTAAAATCGACACCATGACAACCTGTGTTCTCCGTTGTCCTTGAGGCCTTTATTCATTGTTTCTTTGCTTCTCTTTCTCCCTCTCAGGCCTTCAGCAGCACAAGAAAGGCAAGGAGCTGTACTGGTTCTAACGAGCCCTTCAGTCACATTGACCAGCTATTACCGGATCCAATTAGTCCGTGGACCTGCTCTGCTATTGAAGCAGTGTGTCCTCCTTTATCCCCCCACCACACACTGACACACACAAACACACACTCGCTCTGAATCCCCGATTATCCAAACATCCCCCCACCTCTGCTCTCCTGGACTCCTGTGCCAGAATATATCCTCCTTCGCTCCAGGTCGACGTGTGTGCACCATGGAGATAAAGCAGTGAGAAAGAGAGCGAGGGTCGGAGAGAGAGAGCTCACTGCTCTCTTCTGACGCTGTCTGTGCAGTATGGAACTTGGCAAGGTGTGAGCCACAGTGACCTGTTTGGACTGGATCACCACCAACCCTCACAGACAGCAGGGATTCCCTCCAGTGTCCCTGCTTATCTCTAGGCCCTGCTCTTTGTCGCTGCAGAGGCCGTCATCGTTGTCACCCACTTATCTGCAGAAATGCAATCTGCGCTGTCAACCAGGAGCAGCAGCAGCAGCAGCATCACTGTGGTTTATGCCTCCTGACTCTCATTATAATATCTTTTTCTTTGGTTGTCTTTATTCTATTTATTTGTGTTTATGTGCATTTTCTAAAAAAAAAAATGTTTGGGCCAGTGTTATTTGCAATGATTGTGTTTCAGTTTTATCGTGTTCCCTCAAAGACAAGGCAGACCAGACAATCTGATACATATTTCCTGCAAATTTGAAAATTTGGTTTCAGATGAAGAAATGTTGCACTGAACACCTCCCAGGTTGTGTCGTCTCATTTTGAAGATTTTCCATTTTGGATTTTTATTTCTCATTCTAAGATTTCTTTTTTTTTGAATGTGGAATTTATATTTTCATCCCTCTTGTGCGCCCCGGTCCTCATTTTACTTTGTGTCAAACTAAACTGTGATTTCAATAAATATTTTTATGGTTAATTGTTCCATCTTTAAGTTCTTTTTCAACCTTGAAACAGTGGGTATCCTGCTGATTGACCTCATTACAAAAAGTATTCTTCTTCACCTTTCAGCCTGTCTCTTTTGTCAGGGGTAACTACAGTAAATTGAAACGTTTTCCATCTCCTCCTGTTGTCAATATCTCTGACTCCAACTACCTCCTGTCCTCCCTCACTGCATCCAACAATCTCCTCTTTGTCTCCTACCTGGTAGCTCCATCTCTAGGATCATTCTTCTACCAATGTATCCACTGTCCCTCCTCTGAACATGTCCAAACCATCTCAATCTGGCTTCTCTAGCTTTTTCTACAAACCTTCCTGTATAATTTAAATAAAAACTTCTCACTGTAGTGTAACCCGTGAGTTGTATCAGTTTTCAATACGGCTTTATGATTAGGGTTTCTGTTAAGATGAGCGAACACTGTACGTTTTTCTTTTTCCCTAATCCTGGCAGCCATCTGCTCCTCCCACTGTACAAGTCAATCACATCAGTTAGGACTTGTGTTCTCACACTGTACGATCCAATGATCTGTTGTAGTTGGACTGGATGATCATAAGCCACATGTCTGACTCCTGCAGCCAGAACTGCTTTGGATAAAAGCAGCTGCCAAATGTATTGTAATGTCATATAATGTGATGTAAAGAACGATGAAGGGAGGGAGGAAGAAGGAAAAGCCGGCAGTGGGAGTAACATGGATGGTGACAGTTTCTCTCTGAGACACAATGAGAATAATGCTCAGCAAACAAAAGATAATTCTCCTGACAATTTGCACCTACCTACCTACCTACCTACCTATCTATCTATCTATCTATCTGTCTATCTATCTATCCATCCATCCATCCATCCATCCATCCATCCATCCATCCACCCACCCACCCATCCATCCACACTTTCAAGAGCTGAATAGAATGATGTCCATTTATTCCGCTACATCAAAATTAACATTACATTCTCATATGTCTCTTTAACGAAGCATTAATAGAAATGTTTGAGAGAAATCTATCCTTCACGCCAAAGTATTCATGTAACGTTAATGTCGGTGCCACAGAGAAGCAGTTGGCCAGAAGTATTTTTACATAGCTGCCCATCCCTGTAAAAATTCTTCGACACTTTTTCAGTCAGCATATATTGTCTATGTATAGACTGGTTTTTACAGACTGGTGCATAGAATGCTCTGTTATTTTAGTAGCTGTGCGAATCCTAGGTGCAGCAGCGTTACCTGCTGTGATCGCGGCTCGGCCATGCCACTCTGCTCTTTATTTGAAAGGCTCCCCGGTGGAATTCCTGTCTGCATTGACACTTTGTCACCTATAAAGTGAGAACGAGCGCTGAATGCCAGCAATGTGCAACCAGAGAGGACGTCAGCCATCCCAGCTATGCACCAAATGCTGCTGTGTTATTGATCCAATAATCAGATTATGTGTGGAGGTATGCCAGTCTGAGCCACTGTCACAATTTGGTGTCTGTGGTCTGTCTTCCTGGGTCAGACAATGGCCAACAATGTGATTGGCTCTGAAGTGAGGAAACAGTCAGAGTAATTTCCAAAAATTCAGACATGTTTTTTTTTTTTTTAAATAAACCTTTTATTTTCCCTGGCAGAGTGTCCACACAATGGATTCTCTGCAAAGCCTTTAATCACAGCTACTTTTAATAATTAGTTAATTTTGTCAAACTATTTAGTATAATATATTATTTTACCATTTTAATCACACTTCTTTGGTGCTCTATTTAGACTGCATGGAGGGAATATGTGCAATAATGATAATAATATTACAATAAATTACAATAAGCCACATTGCTATTATATAATAATATATTTCCATATGTGCTTTATATTTTTTTAACATATTTAAAGTCCTGAGTATATGTTGCTTTGTGTGTATCTCTCTCTCTCTTTCTCTCTCTCTATATGTATACGATGTATACAAGTGTATATGCATATGTATGTGTACATATACACATGTATTTATATTATTTATATTATAGTATATATATTTTTAGTATTTTGTAATATATATATACAACTATATATACTGGGGATGTGCAGATTAATTGTTTTGGATCCGTTATCGTTCTGTGACCTACACGATCCGAGAGTATCGGTTCAAAAAGCCCCGACTGATCGATAATGCAGTAAAATGCTGGGTTGGTTCGGATTTTTGTCTGTGGATTGGTTTCTTGCTACATGCCCCCGCCCACAAATTGACGTAAGACATAGTTGCAACATTGGCCGCTTCCGCCCAATATAGAGCCAATAGACACATATATACATCTCTTCACACATGTTTATGGAGGTTTTGTCACTTGCGGTCTGTGAACTGTGACGTGGGCTGATTTGATTGGAGTTCAGGTTGAGGGTTTTACTCTTCTTCAATAACCCTTAGCAGTCACCCGGAGAGACGGCAGAGTGGGACTGATGACTGGGTGACGTTTTTCCAACCGCAGTTCGGTAATAACTCAAAGTCCAAGGAAATAATTGAATCTATCGCTCGTTATATTACAAAACAATGTCCTGTGAGACAATCTGGTCACAGGAGTGCTGTCTACAGCTAAACCTTATTAAAACTGTAGGCATGTATTTCACTAAAATAAGTAGAGAGTCACCTGATCCTGATATACTTGTTAATGGAGATAAAATACAAATTGTCGATCAGTATAAATATCCTAGGGTTGATATTAGATTCACGGCTCTGCTTTAAAGGTCATATTGACAAATTGTTTAAAAAAAATCAAGTTAAATCTTGTAAATGTTCATGCAATTCGAAAGGAGATGCCAGATGAAGCTGAAAAAAAGTGTTTGCATAAGTATTTTCTATTGTATATGTATTGTGTGCTTCTTGCCTTTTTTCATCATGGCCAGGGGACTACAGATGAAAAATAGCCTTTGGCTAATTCTTTTCCTTTTTAACCATGAAATTTTATGAAATTGCATTTTCCCCTTTTAAATAAACTAAACTAAAACTAAAGACTTACAGCTGTATAGTGTTGTTGAAAGCAGAGTTGCACAATTTTATTCAAGATTCAAATAACTAATTAAACTTAACTGAATCGGATCGATCTGGATCAATCGTTTAATATTTTTTAAGACGTTCCAAATGTATGGTAGCCTGTGGATCGAGATATGAATTGGATCGTTATGTAATTGAAGAGATACACCCCCATCTTTAGTGAAGTTTGTGTTGAATGTTAACATTTTTAAAGAGCAGCTGGTCTGTATACATCTGAGAGTTCTGTATTTTTATTGCACAGTACACATACTTTAATATTACTGTTCGTCCTGTTTGAATTGACTTGTTTTAAGTCTTGTTTAAATAAAATATTTTTAACTAATAATTAATTAAATTATTTCATTAAAATACTCCTACTTTTATTCAACCCTATAATTCTTCATCAAACAAATGTCATGTCATAATATGAAATAAATGTTTTTTTAATTCAGCGCGTGTGAACGACTATATAAAAACCGACGTAACACTGAACTCAATAGGAAACACTGTAAAAAAAACTTGAAAAATGCTGCCCTCTGTGGACACAAATTCTGCATTACAAGCACCAGCAAATAGGAGTGCCTCAACTAAGACAACAGTATGGGTTATATAAAGTAAAGTAAACTAAATGAATAATTAGTTAATTTAAAATAATATGTAACAATAATAACGAATTCAATTCAATTTAATACAGACTTTATTACAAAGTAAGGAAGAAACCAAAGTTTGGATTCCAAATCTGTGCAAATAGATTTAGATTAGATTTTAAAAAAGTAGTTGAAAACATAAAATATGGGATGAAGCTTCTATCTTTTTTTTCAACAAACATTAGTGTGAAAAAAAAAAATTCTTAGAATCCTTTATATAGATGTTTTCAGTTCCTCATTCGCTGAAGCAGATCCATTCAATGATGATGTTAATAATAATAATCTGAAATTATTCGCAACGAAAACGAAAGTAAACAGCAAGACACCATGAGTCATAAGACTGTCAGTCAGAGTTACTGTCTGTCATTAGTGTGGTGTGGTGAGTTTCCCTTTCAATATTATACATCACCACACAAAACCGTTCCCACTGTATGGGTCCATGGTGATATAATGTCTGTGCACCCGTCTTCCTAAAGGTCCAGAGCAACACTAGTATAACTGTTATTCTATGGCTGAGTGGAAGACAGGACCAGAATGTCAACAATCTCATGAAAAGGACGCCACCTGGTGACATAGGACATGGCCTACACGAATGTGCACATGGAAACTTAATGGTAGTTTAAAAAATGAACATATGACGTGATAAGAAATAGCAAGGAAATAAAGATAAATGGATGAATGAAATAAAAAGTATCTAAAATTGGTAAAAAAGAAAACAACATTCCCAGAAGACAATATAGCATTTAGCATGAGTGAGTGAAATATTACTGAGCAAACAAAAATAATACTTTCTGCACTGGAAAAAAACAAGGTACATTTATGTAATACATTCCTGGAACTAGTCTACAAAATTTTTACAAAAGAGCAGAATTTCCAAAAAGCGCAGAATTGCCTGAGTCACTTTACAAATTAGGGAAGAAACAAAAGACGCTGTCCTTCCTCTGTGAGGACTAGAGACACTAGGAATAGGCAGAAGACAAAGATAAACTATAAACCTTTCGCTTCACCTTCGCTGACACTCTTCTATCACGGATCAATTCTTACAAAAAACAACTCCATTTCATGTAAATTTCCCTCATTGAAATTCTGATACTGTGCTGTTTCGAAAGACCATAAACTGGTGATTCATTCATTCAAACTGTTGGAAAATATTTTTTGACGAGAAACGATGTTGTTCCTCCTTCCACCTCTGCCTCAGAGCTCTCGGTGCCACGTAATTTCTTCACAGTTTCTCACTTCAGAAATCTACACTTTTAGGTAAGGTAGCAGGCAGTTGAAAGATGTTTTGGTTTAAAACTCATTATTGCTGTATTTAAATCCACTGTGATGTCCCACATTTCATCATTTCCAGCGATGGAGACTGAGACTGACAACCAACCTGAGGACAAAGTCCCCTGGAAGTTATGTGGGTTGGGACGATGCTATGAGCACAGTTCAGTGGTAACCTGGCAGCTGGTGGATTAGAACCTGAAGCCTTGCATAGGTCCAAGTCCACCTCCTTAACCTCGTAATAGAGAACCAAAGAAGAATGATTAAAATGCTACCAGGACATTTTGTATTGTGAGTAATACTTTTTAAAATAAATGCCCAATATTTTTTTTTATCAAATTTCTAATGTTGGATGTGAGTCTGGTAAAAATAATATCTAATATCAGTCTGGTTAATATATCCATCCATCCTGCTTATGCTTTGTCAGGTTGCAGGGGCAGCAGTCTCCACAACTACCACACAAATTACATTGCACCATACCATACATTCCTCCAGGGGGTGTGAGCCCACTGTAAGTCAATGGCACTAACCAGGATTGGATCTTACCCATGTCGTCAACCCTAGAGTTTCACACCAAACCCAAAGAAATTGCCTCATGGGACAAAGAAAGGCCCGTAAATACATCATGTATTTACTATAGTAGCTACATTACACCTTTCTATTTTGTGAAGCATGAGTCAACACTTTTTTTTCCACATAGTTATTGTGATTATCAAGGCCACAGTCACAAACACATATAAACCATCATCCAGTGGCGGAGAAGATCTGCTGTCTCATTTCTTTTTGACTCATGGACCGTCAGCTGACTGTAGTAAAGGTGAGTGAATGAGCAACAATGCACACAGTGTGTAAAGTCCAGTGTTGGACAGAAATGGGGTATTGTCAATTCAAATAAGAAATTATGAACTACTCGCAAAAAGTCTTGACAGCAAATAATTACAACAACAAAAAAACAGAATTTCCTGCACTCCTACAAATATTGTAGGGGTGCAGGACCAAATATTGTGTTTAACTGGATTATGTCGATTTTTTAAATAATATTTGACAATTTTGTCAGTAACGGAAGACTAATTCCAAGGCCCTTGAATCCTTTTGGCCCAGTTATCTCTCTGAGCATTCAATCTGCTCTGAGGTGAAGTCATAATAAACTGGCTTGTGATTCCTAGTTGACTTTTAAGTGTGAACCAGCGAAGACAATTGACTTTACTGCATCAAGTTTTCCCTTTCGGTATTTTGTCTCTCTTTTTCTTTTAATGTCTACCACAACAACATGTGCCTCACGGTTCCTGGCAGTCAGAGGTGAGGGGGAATATTCTGAAAATGTTACAGTTGGGATGTAAACAGGATGTGTGCAGCAAAACGGAACTGAATGTATTTTTTTTTTCAGAGTGAATGCATCTGAAATCTTGAAGATGTTATTAAAAAACAGGATTGTGAAAAAAATAACATTTAAAAAATTGCATCTGTGCAGTGTATTCAATATTGTTCCTTCATTGAGACACAGCAGACTTAATAAATGTACAGTCATGGGCAGCAGTGATTGATTTTCTTCAATTTCTTGTTTATTTTGTAAAAATGAACTGGAAAGGCTGCAGATAAAGAGACTAAATAAGAAATAAAAGCCATAGATGTGTGTTTTATTTCAGATTATATTTCTCTGTTGACAATATTAAGTATTAGCTATTCCAGATTTGACAGTTAAGCAAAACTAAAATTTGTTTCCATAAGAAAAAATAAATATACATTACATATCTGGAGAGAAGAGGAAACTAATATTTGTTGTCAATAACAAAAATATATACAAGTCTTACTTTGTCCCATTTTTCATTTTGTTCCACTGTGTATACACAATTAAAGGGAGTTTAAAAAAAAAAAAAAAAAAAAATCAAGAAGCCAAATTAACTATTTTAACCACCTCTGTGTTTTTCCTACTGTGGTTAACAATTCTCACCCGAGTTCACCAGAAGAACGGTTTTATGTAAACTTCTCAGAACACATGACTCTTTTATTCCTCTATTTCAGCTGTTTGTTTCTCCCTCTGTGACTACAGGAGCTGCTGACACCCTCCTTTTTTTGCTCTGACTTTACGAGACCCAGAATTCACAGCCACCTGACTGGACGTTCTGTCAGTCATAACCACAGACGTCTATTTAAGAGCAGCTTCTTGGACACGGACCTACTGGATCTCCACTCCGTCAAGGCCGCTGTAGTTCAAACCTGTCCATAATCACCAGTAGAAGAGCAGGTAAGACAGACGACACTCTCTATCTCTACAACACACTTCCTGTCAGACAGCAGCAGTTGTTTTCAGACAGATTCATGACAAACGTGAGGAGTTTGTTGAGACGGGCATGTTGAGGCAGAAGTGTGTATATAATCGGAGGGAGCATCTACCTCGGTACCACAACAAAGCTCCACTGAGACAAGTTGATAGTCCTTGCATTTTTCAGTTTTTCTGTCTGTGTGTCAATCAGGATGAGGCTGCTGTTGGTCACTGCTGCCGCTCTGGCCGTGGCCAGCTGTGCCAGTGTCTCCCTGGAAGACCTGGAGTTCCACGCCTGGAAGCTCAAGTTTGGTAAGCTCAAATACACTCTGGTGGTACTTCTTAAATTATATTTATTTTTGTGTGTGCACTACTTGTCTTTAAAATTTAAGTTTTAAGATTTTATAATTTTCTTTATAATATATAAAAAATAAAAAGAAATGTTAAAAACAATCTTGATTTCTAAAATAAACCTTGTTGTTTTTACAGTATATTTACGTGATTTTTTAAAGCTCTAAGCACATTTAAATAAAACTGAAAAAAAAAGTATTTATTCTTCAAATTTTTTTAATTAAACGTATTAGCTGTAGGTATGCATGTAAGCATATACTGTATATAATATATTTATATTTATTCATATCTGGTTGTATATATACAGTATGTATGCATGTGGATTTATATGTACAAGTGTATGCGGATAAGATCATATATACAGTATATATATATAATATATATATACATTTAGATACATGATAATGAAATACTATATATTCTCAAGTCAGTATTACTATTACTATACAACTATTACTATTATTGACATTGTGAAATATAACATCAATAATAACTGCAGTTGCAATTACTCAACAACATTACACAAATCAATTATTATTACCCAGGCAAACTGAGGCCCGTCCAATATATATATCATTGCCCTCCTGCCTTTTCTCTTCAATAATATGTTTTCCAGTAGACAAGGTCAAAAGGGTATTGAAAAGTAGAATTTTGGGGTTTATACATAACTTTTACATATCAGTTATCTTAGATCCATCTTTCTTCCCTGGACTCATTCCCTGTGTCCAATTTTAGAACCAATTGTGGCCTGTGAGTCAAAAAAATTATATTAGTTGTGTTAAACTGTGGTTAGACTGTGTTAAACTCAGTTAATGTTGACTCTTTGTATCAGTGAAACTGTACACATAAAGGTGAGATTTCTGAAAATGTTAAAACTACTGTACCTGTACAGCTACGTGCTTGTGAGCTAGCAACAGCTATCACTAACACTAATTAGACTTTCACATTCACTGCTACAGGTACTAGTCTGTATCTGTTTAGTATTAGCATGTATTGTTGACGAGCTGTGTTTTATGCACAATTTGACAAATTTTACACTCTTACCAAAGTAGCTAACAATCAACTTTTCACTCCACTCATGCTAACTACTTAAATTCCTGTTTAAGCAATAGTTCTTGAAGCTCAAATATTAGTCATCCAAGGTTTCTGGTTTCACTGCTAACAAACTGCTAACTTTGACAGGAAGGTCCTACAACTCTCCTGTGGAGGAGAATCAACGCAAGCTAATCTGGCTCAATAACCGCAAAATAGTGCTGGTACACAACATGATGGCTGACCAGGGCATTAAAACATATCGACTTGGCATGACATACTTTGCGGATATGGTAGGAAACAAAGAAACAAAACGTTTGTTTTGCTGTTCAAAATAGCTGAAATTTTGTTTCACTTCCTGTAGGACAATGAGGAGTACAAACACCTGATCTCTAGAGGCTGCTCAGGCTACTTCAACTCCTCCATAACTCGCAGAGGTTCCTCCTTCCTCCGTCTTTCTCAACCCTTTGACCTGCCTGTCTCTGTGGACTGGAGGGACAAGGGATACGTCACTGACATCAAAGACCAGAAACAGTGTGGCTCCTGTTGGGCTTTCAGCGCAGTATGTAATACAGCCAACGTGTGCACATTTGCAATTTTTCTTGGTGTAACTTCACATATTCCTCCTTCAGACTGGTTCACTAGAGGGTCAGAACTTTAGGAAGACCGGGAAGCTGGTGTCCCTGAGTGAGCAGCAGCTGGTTGACTGCTCTGGAGATTATGGGAATTATGGCTGCAGTGGTGGACTGATGGACAACGCCTTCAAGTACATTAAGGAGAACGGAGGCATTGACACAGAGGACTCCTATCCTTATGAGGGAGAGGTAATGCAAAAATACTGTCTGAGAAATATAACCAACAACCTTTTTCTCTTGATTCATGGACTTGGTGGTAGGGCGGCAGTGGTGGTCTAGTGGTTAGGGAGGTAGATTTGGGTCCACAAGGTTTTCAGGTCCTGATCCACCAGCTGCTCTGAGCAAAGCACTGTACTGACCCATATAGATTACAGGTGGGCTCACCACCCACAGTAAGGCTCACAATATGGTGCAGTGTGATTTGGGTGCCAGTTGTGGAGACTACAGCCCCTGCGACCCAGTAATGCATAAGCGGATGAAGATGAATCAATGAAAAGGAATATGGACAGTTGAAACAGATACAATACTGACATCTAGTGGCAAAATGTGTCAAACGCATTGAAAATAGATGTACAATCAAATGACTAAATCTTAAATCTACTAAGTCACAAATGACCGGGCAAAGTAATTTAAATAAACCTTTACACTAAGTAAACGTTGTCTCTCCTTCAGGATGGAGATTGTCGGTACAACCCTGCCAACGTCGGTGCCACATGTACAGGCTACGTCGATGTCAAAGAAGGGGACGAGGACGCCCTGCAGGAGGCCGTGGCCACCATTGGACCAGTGTCTGTGGCCATCGATGCTTCACACGTATCATTCCAGCTGTACCAATCAGGTGATCGATATGATTTTGATTCGAACTGTGCCTACTGCAATACTGAGACTATTATTCATTTGTTTTGGAAATGTCCACATACTCGTAAACTGTGGCAGGACATATGTAGGTTTATTTTGGACAATATTATTGGTGATTTTGAACTCCTCTCACAAAAGGTCCTTTAAATTATGATCCCTCTGTTGAAAAAGAATACTTCCTGATTAATCTTATTATACTTCTTGCTAAATTTTATATCCATTAATGTAAAGTTACTAAAATTAATCCCCTTTTTATGTTTTCAAGAAAGATCTGCAAATATACTTCAATTCTATAGCCTCTGCTAAAAAAAAAAAAACTGTTAAAATGTGGAGATTATGCTTACATTTCAATATTTTGTTGTTGTTTTGTGACCCCTGGCTTATGTTCTTGTAATAATCTGACCTTGTTATTAATGTACTGCTTGTACTTTATACTTATTTTCTATACTCTTATTGTAAAGTTCTTACTTTAAACAAAATGTACTGTAATAAAGCAAAATAACATTCAGGTGATCAGTTTTAATAGCCTTTTTAGTTAAAATGTGTCCAGAGACAAAGACAAAAAAAAAAAAACAAAACTTTTTTTAATGACTACTCCCCTGTCTTATCTTTCCGTTGACATTTCCAGGAGTGTACAATGAACCTGAATGCAGCAGCTCTGATCTGGACCATGGTGTCCTAGCAGTGGGCTATGACAGTAGTGACGGACACGACTACTGGATTGTCAAGAACAGGTTCGTGTAAAACTAACGAATACCGTAGTTTCTGTTAGTTCTTCATTAGTATGTGACCTGTAAATTAGGTATACTAGAATTAGAATTACTTTTTTGTCGTTAAAGTTAATGTTGACTGTCCGTTAACATAAACTGGGGGAGCGATTGTTATAGCATTTCTGCCTACTTATAATATTTTCCTAGGTGTAGCGGACATTTATACCAAGCATATCATATAGATGTTAAACACCCATTTTATCTATCTAACACCTTTAAAAGAAAGTGCAGCTAGACATTATGGGTGTCTGAAGTAGTTTAGTCACGTGACATCAGCTTCCTGAGCCTCCTCCTGGTGGTGAGACCCAGTGCTGCAGCCCTTTTAACCCATTCTGTTAATCCAGAAAAATTATTAAAATTAAACTAATTGAAATAAACTAAAGATGAAAAAATAAAATTGCTTGCTGAGTCAAGAAGTAAAATGTAGAACCTCAATTTTTTTAATGTCTATTCTGAGGTATTTCCGCCCTAATTCCTAATATCTTACATTGAAGTTGAAGTGTGATTTTCCTTATCTTTTACAAGCTGCTTGTGTTAGTCCATATATTTGGCTCTTCTTTGTCATGTTTTAATTTTTAAATTTAATATGTGTTTATATAGAGTTGCAAATGTTAGCAATATTAATCACAACTTTATCTTTATGTCTGATGCCCATACACCTTAGGACCAGCTATAAATATAGTAAAATATGTCAACAGTCAGCTGAGAAAAGACAGAATTTGATAAAACGTCCAAATAAAAAATTGTGTCTCTACAGCTGGGGTCTAGAATGGGGAGATAAGGGCTACATCAAGATGACCAGGAACAGAAACAACCAGTGTGGTATTGCCACAGCTGCCAGCTACCCTCTGGTCTGAGGAGGTAAAGAAGAACACCACTTTTCTTTGTACACTGATGGATTCATTTGCTCAATAAATAGTTTCTTATAATTTAAGGATTCCCTGCTGGAATGTTTCTACAAGGAAGAAGAAAAGCGGATCATGATTGTACTGTAATTTTTTTTTCCAGAAAAAAATGATATTGCTGCACTTTAAATAAAATACTCTTTACCCAGAAAATATATATTAAAACATATGAAAACATCAAACAACTCCCAACCTTTGTTGTTTTGGTTCATTTCATTTTTTTATATATTGAACATAATTATGGTAATTTATGACTAGTTCTTGTTGAACCAATGGACTCTAATGACCACAGCTCTAATGAAAAGACTCCGCTGCTTCACGTCATTATAATGGGAACATAATAAAAAGGTTAAACCTTTTTGTTTTTACATAAGGCCTAACACTTCTTCTTACAGTCTTTCTGGAATCCACAGACAAACCGCAAATCCACACACATTAAATGGAAATTAAACCAGTTTATAAAGAGGTTTTCAACATTTTCATAAATCTAGGATTAATGCACAATAAGGGTTTAGTTTTTTTTTCTGTGCTTCACTTTGACTTTTTAAACCATTGGTTTTAAAGGTTACTTTAAGGCCAATTGTTTTAGATTTATTAGAGGTTGTAGACTTTGATGGGACAGTAATGGAACATTACATTTATGTTAATTTTTCAACATATTGTTTTGTTTTGTTATTTTGCTAAAATCTTTAAAGTATACATGTTTTTCCAATCAATTTTCATTTCAATTAATCATATTTCTTTTTTATTATCTTTTCTCTCTGCCATATACTGATTTAATTTACGATGTGAGTATACAGTATTTACAACAACCTATTACCTAAATTTTATTCTAAGTATATCTTACTAATATATGTATATATGGCAAATGCTGCACGATGTCAGTGTAAGTTTAGTTGTGTGTATATATGTGTATATATGTATATACAGTATGTGTATATATACATATACAGTATATACAGTTTATATATATACACATATGTATGCAGGTAGGTGTGCATGTATGTAAATATATGCGTACATATGCATGTGTATGTATATATGTGGATATATATGTTGATATATGTGGTACATAGGTATGTGGGTATGATTAAATATGTATACACACAGATAGATAATAATATAATATGATACAAACCTAACTCAGTAAACTAATTACAAGGTCATATATCAATTATTATTCTTATTTGACAAATAATCAACTCAAAATACAATAATAACTGAGATGGCAATAACTATTTATGTACAAATTGGGTAAGATTAAAGACATTCAAGAGCCTAACTGTGTATTAGTCATATTTTTTTGATTTTCTTACTATCATCTGTTTACTCATTAGTTTTTGCACAAACCTTTGGTCTATATGTGACCCAAATTAGTAACATTTTTTTTTTTACTTCTTTATTTCTCAAAGTGTAATGATAAATAAGGTTTTGATGCTTGAATTTAAATGCTTACACAGAGTAACGTTTAGACTCTGATTCTGCCTCTGACTCTCAGCGGCCTCCGGCGTCTAAACATAAAAGCAGTTTACTAAGACCGTCTCAAGTAGAAAAAATTGATTTGAGGAAGAATTATCATCTATTTCTGGCACTTTCTGTTGTTTTTGAGCTTTTGTTGAACTGGATGATGTTTTTATCTTCCCGGATACTGTTGTACTTTGTTGAGCACTCTGTGGTTTGTAAAAGCTTATCTCATATCCATTCCCCTTATGCAGGCAAGGATACGGTGAAAGATGGAATAAAAGTCAAAGGAAATCTGTCTGAAATATGAAGAAATATATTGAAAAACAATGGCAGGGGCAGGGAACGTCTGAAACTGTACACGTCTGTGGTTGTAAGCCCTGTCTAATGTGGTAAATATGAACTGGATGAGAATCATATCTGCCATATGTATTTTGATCAGTATTACAGTCAATATATTTTACAGACTGTCTTTGGCTTTCAAGCATATTCCTGCATCGCATCTTCCCATCCTGATACCTGATCCACACACTCTGGGATAATCACTGTCCACATAACTGTCATACCGACACCACGGAGAACAAACTGAAGTTGTTTTTTATTCCACAGAAATGTTATATAAATATATTTATTGGTTATTAATATAATGTTTTTAACAAACTTTGGCAGCTGTAAACTATTAGGCTGTATTTTCTAGTTTTCTCTTATTCGGGATGTAGTAAATACTTATTACACATACATATATATAAATATATTCAAATATAAATGTATTAAATATGAAATTGGAATAAATTAACCATTCCAATATATATCAACAAGGTTTAACCTATATACATACACACACACACACACAAACACACACACACATATATTCATATATATAAATGTATGAATTATAACCATGTATAAACCTTTATTACAAATATAAATCTAAATAATATAAACTAAGAATATATTAGTAGGTTAAAAATTTGTGCATTTATGTAAATATATACACATATACGTATGTATGTTTTATATACATCCATAAGAATCTATTCTATTTTTCTGTTCAATCTATGTATATATGCATGCATTTATATACACATATATATTTAATTATTTATGTATTATATACACATATAAACATTACAAATACAAAAAAATAAATGTAATATAAGGTTAAACATGTGTGAACATACAGTATGCATTAGTATATGTACATACGAGCTTGAGGAAGTGTCTAGGGAGAGGGAAGTTTGGGCGTCCCTCCTCCGAATGTTGCCCCCGCGACCCGGCTCCGGACAAGCGGATGAGA
>JAFBJS010005161.1:151181-164140 GCA_016785265.1 Paraplagusia blochii
ATATATATATATATATATATATGTATATATATATATATATATGTTTTTTTGCCACAAATAAATATATATGACTTATTATTGACATTTGTCTAATGTGTACATCTTTGATTCAAAGCCTGTAATGACAAAAACACTGGATGTGTTTGTCATCTTTGTACAACTATTGTAGTTCAATAGTTTTGTGGGTTTTGCTTTCACCAAGAGTCTCCTATGTTTCTATAAAGACATCTGTGATTTTTTTTATGGAGCGACTTAAAAACACAGTTTCAAGAAAAAAAAAGATTTTATCTGCTTATATAAAGCAGAAGGAACAACAAAGAGAGAAGCGCAAAGTGGAGACAAAGAGACATTATCACGATAATTAAAACTAAAAGATCTTTTGTCAAGCACGTCATGTAATATTTGTCATTTTGGGAAAACCTCAGCCAGTCTTTGAATATAGAATCAGCAGAGGTGCAGCGTCACCTATAGAACATGCTATGTAAAAGCCAGACTATACAAAATCTCAAAGACAAAAGAAAGCATGGTGTGGAAATTGGTTTTGCTGAAGCCTCCTCAGACAGCAGAAGCCACAGTGTTGGACAAAAGGATATTATCAGTAATCATTTCAAATCCATCCCAGTGAAGCCAATTAAGAGCATTTAATTAGTTCTTTTGAATTCATGACAAAAACTGCAGCTTAGGGAACTTTTTCAAATTGGCTTCCAGTGGAGAAGGACAAGTGCGGAAGCAGCGGATGCTCAGAAAAACCATCATTAATACATTGAAGGTAAAAAGGAAATATATATAAAAAAATTACCTCCCACAATTATAATTTTTTGAACTGACATTTGCAATCTCAGCCTCAAACTGAGGCCTGACTCGTCGTTGCTGAATATTTACTTTTCCTGCTTACGTTTTGTAGAAGGTCAAATCTGCCACGAGATGGCAGCACGTTTCTTAAAATGATCATATTTTTTGGCTCAACGAAAGTCACACAACGTAAAGTCCGGTACGTGACGACAATAAACACATTAATACAGTACATTCTCGGGGATTCTATAACCATGGAGATGAAAATGAAACATTTACTGCGGTTTAATGCCATTAAATGTCACACTAATAACATGCAGAATTCCAGATATTGATTTGTCACAAAAATAACTTAAATATCTTTAATAATCCTGACCTAACAGTGTGAGTCAGTCTGATTATCCAAGCTGGTGGACCAGTTTGATACATTCTCCAGCAACCGTTGATAAATTGCAACTCTGGGTGAGGGACTGGACTCAGATTGAACTAGATACATATTCAGACATGAAAAGGTACATTTATGATAAAATAATCAAACACAGTTAATTGCTTTTCTGCCACAAAAACATTTGCATTTATGCATTTAGTGGACACTTTAATACCCTTTAAACCAGGACTCTCTGCTCTCTGCCAGACTGCAGTATTCTGAACAATTACTAATAACAAAGTGACTCTGCTGTCAGCAAGCAAGCTTTGCAGCTTTTCTACAAAGCATGGATGGAGAAAAGTATTCAAACTTGAATTTATTTTCCTTTTTACGTTCGTATTTCTTTATTTTATTTTTTTATTTTAAAGCTGCCTTTTCTAGTTGTAACTGTCAGGGAGACTAAAGTACAGGTGATAAAGATGATGATGATGTCATTTCTAATTTAATATCTAAAATCTAAAAAAATATCTTCTTCTCTTTTTAGCTATGTCCCTTTTTTGATGCAAATCAATGTTTCTTTCACTCCAACTAACACCTTCACTGCATCCATCAATCTCCTCTTTGTCAACTGGTAGCTCCATCTCTAGGATCATTCTTTTACCAGTGTATCTATTGTCCCTCCTCTGAACATGTCCAAACGTAGTCTGTCTTCTCTTGCTTTTTCTCTAAACCTTCCTGTCTGTGTTGTCCCATCACTTTATTCCTGATCTTGAGTTTAAGAACAATCTAAATAAAAAATTCTATGATATTTAGTTATGTTATATTCAACTGCAGGATTTTTATTAGATTCATTTAAGCTATCCAAAATAATGGATGGATTACAGACAAACACAGACAGACTCGAGAGGAGTGAGTTTCTCTGCATCAGTAAAACCCGTTACAGTGTAAGAATCCATTTCCAAAATGTTGAATGTTTGCTTAATCAACAGTGGCACAGTTTCAGTGTTCTGACTGCTGGAGGCCTGTACAGAGGAACACATCAGTCAGCTCTCAACATGTCACCCATCATAACTAACAACAGTCTCTCCTGTGGGGATACAGATGGCGGCCATGTTCCTCCATCTCTCACTCTTATAAACCTATTATCCTTCCCTCTGTCTCCCTGCATCTGAGCATGGCATGTTGGTGAGTGTGTGTGCGGGGGAGAATGGGGGATAGGAGGGGGGCAAATGGGAATGTCAACTGGTTTGTCATGGTAATGAAGAAATGTGTGATTGTGACAGACAGGAACCATGGTTGACCACGCTCTGTGATGAAGCACACACGGTGCCGCTGCACGCACACACACACAAACACACACACACATGGCTAAACACACAAAACTAAACACTAGGCTCAGGCCTTAATAACTGTGTAGTTAACTTCCTTGTATGAAATGATGATTCATGAATGTTGGTCCAGTTTTATATATTCTCTAAAATTTTGATTTTGCGCTGCACATTAATGACATCATTACACTTATAAATGTGGGGAACATTAAAAAAAGATTACCAGGTGACAGGTAACATGGGAATACAGCCACACATAGAATAAAAAATAAATATTGAAAAGTCCAGGGACATTTTATCTTTTATTTTTATCTCTCTATCAATGAAGGAAGCTATGTATTATGGAAAAATATTTTTCCAAATACAAGATTCTTTCCTTGGCAGCAGTGGTGGCCAAGTGGTTGGAGAAGTGGACTTGGATCTGCAAGGCTTCAGGTTCTAATCCACCAGCTGCCATTTTGCCACTGAGGTGCTCTGATCTTAGCACCTTCCCCTTGACCCACATAACTTCTTGTGGGCTCACCACCCACAGGAAGGCTCACAATATGGAGCAGTGTGTTTGAGTGGCAGTCGTACCCCTGCAACCCAGTGATACATAAGAGGATGGACATGACTGCGTGAACATCTGTTAGATAGACTTTGTTTGGAAAATATTTCAACAGTTATAATCTAAAACTGCTTTCATAGCTTGTAGGTTTCATTTGAGCCACCCAAATCACACTGCTCCATACTGTGACCCCACTGGAAGTTATATGGGTTGGGTTGGTGCTATGATCAGAGCATCTCAGTGGCAGCTGGTGGATTAGAACCCTTGCAGACCCAAGTCTAGCTCTTCATTACTGAAGTTTATTATTATTTAGTGCTTATATAAAGTCCGATTTTTACGCTTTATGTACCGTCTGGCTTATGTTTATCATACACAGTTATAAACATGGCTACAGTTGGTCTGTTTCATGTTAGCTTTTGGTTTTATGTTCGCTAATCTTCGCCTTAAACTTAACTCTAAAGCTTGTTAGCAATACGTTAAGGTTACACTAAGGTTAAAGACAAAATGTTACGTTAGTAAAAGGAAGGAAAGCAAACCCCTTGTCATTGTCATTGTGATTCAAATCAAAATGTCACCTCTGTATTTAACCCATCACCAAAATGAACAGTGGGCAGCTTTGAGCGCCCGTGGAGCAGAAATTGGGGACGGTGCCATGTCCAGTGGACCTCAGTAACTTGGCAGTTGCTTCCGCTTCCCAAACCACTAGGCCACCACTGACCCTAATAGTGGAAGAAAAGCAATAGTAAAGTCAAGAGAAAAACACTGTTTCTCTTGAGCAGAGAGGAGCTGCTGCGTGTTCATGCGATACCATCTTGGTAGAGCTTTTCTACCAAACATTATATTTGCCGAAGGCTTCGAAAAAAATAAAAAAGAAAGAAAAGACATTTAAAAAAACTAAAAGCGATCCAAAATTATCTTTTTAATGTATCAGCTCAGAAATTATATAGATAGTAAGAGATTTAGATAAATATTAAATCAGAAAAAACAAGGAACTAAATGACAACCAACAACTACTTTTACATAGTCAAACTTATAACATTGACAATATTATGAGGTATTGTAAAGCTGCAGAACAAATTTGAAACACAAATTTGTTCCCTCACGGTAAGACATAAATACAAGTTACCATACAACTCAAAATACAGGGAGTGAGTAGCACAGTCTAAAAAACATCAATAGCCGATTAGACATATTGCTAATGAAAATCCTCATGTCCTTTTCCTTTTTCATTACATCTATTTCATTTCTCAATTGTCCAGCAGCCAGCTGCATTTCTTGGACGCAGCTTCTGGCTCTGGTCAGAGGGAGGGAGAGAGAGAAAGTGGAGAAAGGAGCTAACCGTTTGACAAAAACAGCTCAGGCAAGGCCAATTACACCCAGACAAAGCACTTTGCATGTTATTGTGTTAGGGATTCATGCTTGATTGACTGAATGGATTCTAATGAGGCTGGGGAACGACGTGCAGAAAGGAAGAAACACTCCTGCCTTCCCCAGATGGATTGATTTGCCCGTACACTCGTGTAGACACACACTCATCCAGGTGCGAACACACTGGCTGGCGCACGCTTGCAGCACGGAGGAGCACAATTACATTACAGCGGCACGCACAGGGGAGAGAGCGTGCCGTAAAGACAGACCCAAATCAAAGGCAAAGCAAATGATTGCTGTCTTTTTTTCTCGGCTGCTGCTGTAATGCATGAACTGTGTGATGTCACACAGAAATGGTTACTGCTGCTGCTGCTGCTGCTTTTGCACGGGGTCTGCAGATGAGAAGGATTCACATTCACTGGGCTACCGTTGTGTTGGTGGAGTTGGATACAGCATCAGATGGATGGTCAGAGCCTACAGCGGTGATAACAATTGTCAGTCATTATTTTTAGGGGGTCTGTAGGCCAGATGTTGGATTTTATTTCTGTGTTGCGTGTTTGTTCAGTTGAGTTTTACGTCTTTGGAGATTTCTGTTGTTCAGAAACATCAGCCCAACAGTCAACAAGGGGAAAAAGTGGAAATGACGCAAGCCAGAGAGTTTCAAACCGCAGTGAAAGAAGTGTGTGGTTGTTGTAATGGGGGCGCAGGGGTGAGGAGCAGCTACATCTAATGATGATGATGATGATGATGATGATGATGATGATGATGGACCCTGACATAGGTTCAAATCCCTGGTGGAATTAACCTGGTTTCAGCCAATATGTTTTGTATTCTTCATACATTCACATACCGGTACTCAGTTGCAGTGATATAGTTTGGGTATGCATGTGTGTATATAGGTGTGTACATATATGTACATGTATATGATCTGGGCATAAGCCTGTGTGTATATATTGGTGTATATGTATAACCAATACACTGTGAGAACATGTTATATATACACTTATTTATGTCCATGTATTGGTATGTATATATTTGCATGTACTGTATATATGTATGTTTGCGCATATATATATCTACATGTATATGTGTGTATAAATGTAGATACATTTGTAGGTATATGCGGTTTATATGTATGTTTGTGCCTGTATATCTACATGTATATGTAGATATACATGTAGATATATTTATGTATATGTGGTACAAGTGTGTATATCTATATATACACGCTAAGATAGATAATAATAGAGACTGAACTCAGTATACATATATACATATACATATATAATATCAATCATATTTGAAATAGCAGTAACTTAAAAGCACCACACAATATTAGCAATACTATTTACCTACTAATCTACTAATACAACTAATATTATCTATCTACTGCTAACCTACTGATCCACTAACTTCCGCTATTCAGGTCTTGGTCTATTTATGTCGCTATCTATTGTATTGTATTTTTTTTAAATATATTTTATGGTATTTATCTTTGTTTGTTGCTGTACTGCTGCTGCTAAGGCCTTCATTTCCTAAAGGATACTCCCCAGGGATTCACAAAGTTCTATCTATCCTTCTAGTAATGTGTATAAAATCCAGATTAAATACCTGGCTCTGGTCAGAGGGAGAGAGATTACACGAAAGCAAACATTCCCATAACTTTGAAATACACATAGGACTGTGTATTCACTGTCTGTATACCTTTGGAGCTCTTTTTTGACGAGCCCTAAGACAAGAGCCCTTATTTCTCAAAGGACACCCCGATAGATTATCTATCGTCTGTCTGTCTGTCTGTCTGTCTGTCTGTCTTTCTGTCTGTCTGTCTGTCTGTGTAGGTGTGGGGATCCGGTTGATGTGGTTTATGATTTTTTTTTATTTGGATTTACAAAAAAAGAATGGTTTTATAAAACATAAACCTCAACCCCAAATTACAGGAAATACCAGTGAGTAGTGCAGGCCAACTAATCACTCAAAATGCATCATTAGCACATTTCAAGACCTTGAATATTCAGAGTTCACTCCATGCTCACATCCACTGTTTTACACCATCTCAGCCTGCTCCAAAGCATCGAGAAGAATCAACGAATCCCGACTTCTTTGTTATAATACAACAAATCATAGAAATGTGTACACAAGGAAGTGGTGAGGCTGGTACCTTTGAAAGGGAAAGACTTTCCTTCTTGAATTTTAAAACCATCATTGTTAAAACACTAGGAAACTGAAATATCACTTGTATCTCCCACTGTAGCTGTCAAAAACTGTCAATGTTTTAACGGAACCATCCTACTCTAAGGTCAGAGAAGGAGAGTTATGTCTCTACTATGCAATTGTGGATCAGTTAAGATTTAAAGGGCTCCACAGTGCCCCAAGTGGTTATTTTTTTCTTTACCAAATTGATTACACTGCTGGGTTCTCTTTGGGTGTGTGTTGTGTCCTTCAAGCTTTTCTTCACAACACAACATTTAAAGTCATGTTGTGGAGTGGTCCACTGAGCATTATCCCCAACATTTTCACCGAGGCGCTCTTGAAGGTCACTGCTGCCTTCAGTGGCCTTTTCGTGTGATTTTCTCAGTTTTCCTTTGTGAGTTTCCAGCCACAGCTCTGAAGGATACTTGAAGGATCCACATTGAGTGTGAAAAGAACTTGTCACGTGCCGTCACTCTTCTTCTACCACTGATTTTCTCCTCCTCACCTGTGGAACCTTCTTGAAGCAGCTCATCCCTCCCTCATTCATCATTTCCTGCAACAGCTCAGCCTTCCACCCTGCTGCACTGAGGTCAGGGTAAGGAGTCAACTGCCTGGGCTGACCACAGAGCCTGTTCCTGTATCAGTCTCATATCCATGTTCTATACAACCTGACAACCGACTCTAACATTCCACTGCAGCCTCCTCCACACACAGGTGTGTGTGTGTGTGTCTGCACTTGTCCATTGTCTCCTTCACTGTGTTTACACACTCATCTTTGTGTCCCCCTCCCCACCCCTGCCCTTCCTTTCTCTATTGATAAGCAGTGCTAATAAGGCAATTAAGTTCTAATTAAAGCAGCCGTCAGAGAGAGGAATGGTCCCAGGAAACGTCCAGAAAGTAAAGGGAGCAGCAGGTTTAATTTTAGCCACATTTAAGGTCAAGCTCTGAAATGAGATGATATCTTAACAGTGATCTTCATTACAGTGCAGCTCAGGTGAGGATGAACAGATATAATATACTGTTACTGATAAAAACTACAGTATATAATACTTAAGACATAGATGCAACTTAGAAATGTCCAATTAAACACTGAAAAAGTGTACAATAGCTACTAGTTAAAGGCCAATAATAGTTTATTTTTTTGTGTTTGGTCAATTATCTTATCTAATCAATTATTAAAGAGACTTGGTGGTGTGGTGGTTCAGTAGGTGGACTTGGGTCCAGAAGGCTTCAGGTTTGAATCTTCCAGCTGCCAAGTTGGCACTGAGGTGCTCTGAGCAAAGCACCATATCCACACAACAACCCACAACAAAGGCTCCCCATAGGGTACAGTGTGATTTGAGTGGCGGTCGTGGAAACCTCTGGCCATGCAACACAGTGAGAGATAAGATAAGCAATAAATGAATGAATAAATTAATAAATAAATGACATCTATACCAGTTGTTTAAGTGTTGTCCACATCTGGTGCTGAAAATGCACTCTTTCGTAGAAAAAAAAAGAAATTTGTTTTCCTAGGACAGCGAAGGCATCACTGCTTTAACTCAAACACATCAGCCACAGTGTGAATTCTCATCAACAAAATAATTGTCTCAGAGTACAAGATCCTGACATTCTACCCACTTTGTCCTAGTGCAGGGACACACTGGAGGACAAGACGTCCAGGCCAAGACCAGTAATTCAGCATAGGTAATGAAGTGAACCCTGGCACTAACTTTAAAATCCCATCAGATGAAATCATCTTGTAAAGTTTTCTTTACGTAAAGTTACTGAACATCTTCAAGTCTGGAAATGAGTAATTCAGGGTAACCCTCTGATTTGTTCTGCTCCACGTGCATTTATCCCCTCGGCATCAACCCACTCTATGTCAAATTTACCTCAGATCAAAGAGCCCTGTACCTACATGTCAGCCAGGTTACTGCTGTCTGGTGTTTGGGATTTAAGTCACGGATTAAGCAGGAAGATTTGGTAGAGAATTGTCTGTGTGTGTATGTGTGTGTAGACTGCAATAAATCTGTGCTTTTTTGTCTACAGTGGTACTTACATCTGCGGTGCTTCTCTTACATCCCTGTACATACTGATGCTGTGTGCGCTTGTAGTCTGAAACAAAATCTTTGCCCCTTGATTTAGGAGGCACTAACAATGCATTAGCCTTCTGGTAATTACTAGAAACTCAATTAGAAGAAAACTGCTGAAGACCAGGACCAAACTGGAGGGCTTAAGCTGCAATGCTGGTAAATGGATTTGGAGTTAATTTAGTGAGTCAGAGGTTGAAACAGCCATCAGAGCAAACCTGAGCAGCCGGGACTCTGCACCAGGGGCTGATCTCCTCCTCCGTACGGGGCTTCAAGCCTCACTTTGGTTCGGAAAGTTACAATCAAATTGCTCCGGGGATTTATTTTTCCTGCCCGTGCACACAGCCCTGCACGTTAGTGTCGGTGAAAATTCTCCATCGGATGTTATTTATTGATATATGACGTGTCAGTGATATTTACACACCGGTTATCCTTTTTGGAGTGCAGCAGTATATTTTATTCATGGGGGTTTGTGTGTTCTCTCTCGTGCCCGGAGGCATTTCTCATGACCTAAAGCCGAGTCTGTCTGTCTTTCCACTGATCATCTGTATTCACCTTCACTCATGCACATTCCCATGTGTATTTTCTGCTGTGATTTATGGAAGCCAATGTGAGGCCGGATTGTTCTCTACCGACACCGATATCAATATTTGGAAGCTAAAAACAACCTCATCCTATTGATTTTATTTTTGGAAACACATATTTGTCACTGACGTTGTTAAGACTCTGGACCTGATGGGAGTGAAACACACACACTCAGTGTAGTCACTGTATCACATGTTGGACGGTGCCCTCAGAATCCATGGAGAGCATGTGCAGCAGATGGACTGCACCTTGGAGGAGACGTGGGTGGGAGACTCAGCATGTTGCATTTGTGTTCTTGTGAATGCTCCTACTGGTGCCAGCGTGTGTGTTGGCGTGAGTGTGTGTGTCCCGCCTTTGAGCTGCTGCAGGATCCTGGCTTTTCTGCTACAGAGTAATGCGTGTGTGCCCGTTTGTGTGCGTGGGCTGGTGAGGGGGTGTACATGGTGAGAGCATTGCTGTGCCAGCTTTTTCTGGGGACCAGATGGTGGAACTGTAGCTCCACCCTACTGTTACTGACATGTTCAGTCAAAGATATAAGGATGATGGAATCGGAGACAAAAACAATGTGGTCTTTTTTACCACATTAACTGGCTCAGGGTCAATGTCCCTGTCAACTCAAGGGTTCAACTCCCAGTGAGGGTTGTTGGTTCCTTCCAGTGAGGCGACCACCTGCATGAAGGTTCATGATGGGACTAGATGTTGCAGTGACATTTGGGTGGACAAAGATGGACGACTTGATGGATAATCTGATTTACACCTTTGTTCCAGAATAGAGCTGTTACTTAGTAAAACTTTGACAACAAATCATTTCACCATGCTTCACGGCTGAGAACTTACTCAAAATATCATTACACGCACTATGCAACGTGACAATCATATCAGTCAGACAACTGGTCAATGACACTGAAATTTGACCATAGCATTTTACCCTTTACCAAAGAAGTAGTGAGCATCATAAGGCCTGGGAGCCTGCTGAGTGCACCTCAACCTAGCATTAACCTGGCATTTGATTGAACCTGAAACGCTCAACCTCCTTCAACCACAAAAACATCACTACCCTATTGTGTACTTGATTTCAGAATCTATATTCTGTGTAAATACATTCACCTTATGTAAATTTGTATTTTTACATTTTTTTCGACTTTTTCTATAACTATGTTATTGTTATATATACTGTATATATATATATATATATATGTTTTTATATATATATGTTTTTTTATTATTCCTATTATGTGTCCACTCTTATTCTAATTTTGTACACCCTTTTTTGGAGCTACTGTAAAAAGTGTGTTCCAATAGTATGTTTTTCAGACGAACTATAACTTTTCTATTCTATTCTATTCTATTCTATTCTATTCTATTTTATATCCAGCCCACATGGTGCTATGTTAGTAAAACCAAAACCAATAAGCAGCGCTACAATGTAAATCTGTGTTATCTGTGTACCGAAATAAAGAAAAGAAGAAAAAACAGTAAGTGGAGTAGTAATTTACAGCAAGAACAAATATTTTAAAAAGTATTATTATTTTAATCACAAGTAAACAAAGACAAACTCACCCAGTATCCCTGCAAAGCTTTGATAAGGTTCATTTAAACTACATGAACTGAATTACTTTGTAAAAACAATGCAGAAAATGAAAACAAAAGTCCTTAGTGACAGTTTGTGTATTTTAACCCATAGGCCACTAGACTCATGAGCTCACATTGTATTTCATAAAGTGCTGAGATGAGTCTGTGGCTAATGGTGACTAAATGTTTTCTTTTTATTCATTTATTTTACACAATATTATTGGGAACATTTAAATCCACGGGATGTTCAATTCTGATCTATTCCCTTCTATTCACCAGTCAGTGCTTTCAAACTTCCAGCTCTACCTTATTGAAGCAATTATTTGTCAATCACACAGCAGCAGTCTAATGCATACAGTGATGCAGACACAAGTCTGGGGATTGAGCCGTTTCTGACATCAAACCTCAAAACGAGGAATAATGGAAATATTCTGACAGCGACAGCGTTTTGGTTTCCATTCACAGTCGGTCAGAGAAAATACTTGGACCTGAGCTGACAGAGAGACAACAGTAACTGGAGCAACTACTGCTTTACAATGCGGTGAGGAGGAGAAGCGTTTCGGAATGCATAACACACACTGGAGGTGACAGCAAAAGAGCGTGTCAGGTTCCAGTCCTGTCAGCCAGGAGCAGGAATCTGATGCTGCACTGGGAACAAACTCTCCAAAATTGGAGACTTAAAGACTGGGGGGAGGAGGGAGTAAAGGGGCGGGGGTGTCTGTATGGAACTGCTGAGGCCGCAAATTGTAGGTCAGTGCTTGGCATCCAGAAAAAGAGATGTAGGTGTCAACAGCATAAATTCACTGACTCAACCTGCATTGTGTCCAGGCTGATGGCCGAGGTGCAATGGCGCAGGCCATCTTTGTCTGGTCCACTTTGTGAGCTCTTTGCTCCCATTAACCAGCCTGTCCTGACTGCTGTGCTGAACACGCATTTCCCTTTATGGTCACAATTTACACATCTCATAATGGCCACTTCCAGCATGTTAATGTACCATGTCACAAAGACAAGGTCTTCCACTGCTTGTTTTATGAACTCAGACTTGAGTTCCTTCAATGGCCTCACCTGTCACCAGATCTGGAGCCAATAAAACCTGCAGCAGGGAACGAGATGCTGACCAATCATGCTGACAAATACAGATAATAATACAGACAAATATCTAAAGCATGGGTGGGCAAGCATTTTGGTTCACGATCCTAAAACTGGTCGGTGGACTGAAATAGATGGTGTGTTAATGTGAATTCAGATAACTGACCTGTAAAAGTCATGCACATAGACTTAAAAACGTATGAAAATGTTGCAATAGGGAAAAAAAAGCCGAAATATAATCACAGTACATCACACTCAGCAGCCTTGTTTCGAAAGAAATTTATTTCAAGTTTGGTGGGCCGGATTACAAAGCTGAATGGGCTGCATCTGGCCCCCGGGCTTTAGTTTGCCCATCCCTGATCTAAAGTTAGGTAATTAACCAGAGTGGTATTTGCATTCCAGTCAAATGACAACAATCATTATACAACATACGTGTTCAGACCTGTGATCTTCAACCGTTATTTAAAAACTGTGACTCAAATTAACATATAAAATCTAACACTGCTCTGTTCTGATATTTCCATGAATTTTAATTGTGTTCAAATACATTCATCCTTTAAAAATATCTTTTCTGGCACATCTTGAACTGTGATTCCAATTCTGGGTTCACCAGATTTGTGTGTTCAAAATGAAGTCTTCAGCTACAAAATGCTATGAATCACTGTTTTAGACAAAATAGAAAGAAAAAAAAAAGATAAAAGGGAAGGCTCACAAAGAAATGTCACATCTGCAAATAACTCATCACCAAAGTGAACGTTGGGCAGAGCCTGGGGAGCAGTGAGTGGGGACAATGCCCAAACCTAAAACCCTCTGTACCCAAGTCTGGTTCCTTAGCCACTAAACCACCACTGCCCCTGTCGCCTAATGATGAATTAAATTCAATTAATATCTTCTACATAGTTTAGTAACAAAATGTGGCAGTGGTGGCCTAGTGGTTAAGGAAGCGGTCTTGGGTCCGCAAGGTCCCCGGTTCAAATCCACCAGCTGCAAGTTAACACTAAGTGGCCCTGACCATGGTATCGTCCCCACACCTGTCTCTTATACACATC
>JAFBJS010005161.1:164172-184024 GCA_016785265.1 Paraplagusia blochii
CTGTGTATTCCATTTACTTTCTCACCTCTGTACTGGTTGCGATAAAATACTTTTGGACCAAGTTAAATGTCTGGAGTCCATGTCCAGAAATGTCACATCTGCAAATAACTCATCACCAAAGTGAACGTTGGGCAGCTTTAAGAGCCTGGGGAGCAGTGAGTGGGGACGATGCCCAAACCTAAAACCCTCTGTACCCTAGTCTGGTTCCTTAGCCACTAAACCACCACTGCCCCTGTCGCCTAATGATGAATTAAATTCAATTAATATCTTCTACATAGTTTAGTAACAAAATGTGGCAGTGGTGACCTAGTGGTTAAGGAAGCGGTCTTGGGTCCGCAAGGTCCCCAGTTCAAATCCACCAGCTGCCAGGTTGCCACTGAGGTGCTCTGAACATAGCACCGTCCCAACCCACATCACTTCTTGTGGGCTCACCACCCACAGGAAGGCTCACAATATGGTGCAATGTGATTTGGGTGGTGTCAACTGCCCCTGTGACCCGGCAACGGACAAGCAGAAGAAGATGAATGAATGAATGAAGTGTAACAAAAGCAAAGTTGTCTAAATAAAGCTTAGCAAAGGACTCATCGTCCAACAACGCTGATGAATGCTTGTCTCGTAACAAAGCAGATTTTATGTTTTTCCACTCATTTCAGACGCAGTCTCTTCTGTAAGTCCATTAACCCACCATGTGTTCCAGCTCTAACTAATCCAAAAGGAATGATGGGATGTGATCCTATCTACTCCAAGCAGAATCTCAAAGAAAATTTTCCATCGTCTTTCTGAGACAAAGTCATGACAGATCTGAGGCTATTTTGAAAGCAGTGGGATTCTCAGCTCAGCTTGACGTCCGTAATAAAAATGTTCAGAGAACAACTATGGTGAATGACAGCAAACAGGCATTCTTTCAAACTGGATGTGTCCAAAACAGCAGCAGCATCAGGCTTCGGGCCATTGTCCTCAATTAAAGAGTTTCAACTGTTTTCTGCTGTTTCTTGAGTTTCTTGCATTATTGATACTAACAAAAATACGTCCTTTAAATGTTATTTTCTTTCAGAGATTTTATCTCCCCTTGTAAAAGACATCAACTCAGCAGGAGATATGATGGAGAACAACAGAATGTGCCCCATAAAAAGGGTTAAAAGCAGCGCATTTACCCTCATTTACAGTTGAAGTGCGTCCTGTGCCGTGCTCCACTAGAAGACTAGTCCTGCGTCCAGTTCTGTCAGATTACGTGTGACGCAGCAAATGTCTCTTCAACACTGTGTTCCATACAAGAATACAGGACTGAGGCCTACACAGGAAACACAGTCAGGAGACAATAAGGTTTTTAATGTGCTTCAAAGAAGCTCGTTGGTTGTTAACAGCCTCTATTTTTATGGGCAGATGATTTTGCCTTTCACATGTTATCACCCACATCATACATTCATTCATCTTCATCTGCTTATCACTTACCAGAGGCAGCTTTCTCCACAACTGCCACCCAAATCCCACTGCTCCATATTGTGACCCTTCCTGCCTGTGGTGAGTCCACAGGATGTTATGTTCCTTAATTATGAGGCCACCACTGCCGCATTATGTTACCAACCTGGTGCCCAGGAGCACCTGGTAGCCCTCATGGTCCACCTGAGGTGCCAATCTGGGTGTGTTATCACTAGATCAAAAATGGTCAAAATGGTGCTTTTAATGTGCTTTTTGAGCAGAGGTTACCCTACAATGATGATTGAACCCATATTCTAGTGCAGTGCTTCATAATCGTCACGCCCCCCCCCCAGCAAGAGGAAAACAATACGCGAGTCCCCCACTCTCAGCCGCAACTATAAATAACAGCATTGTCTATAAAATAGTTCTAGCTACACCTCTGCATAACATCGTATCCTTGTTAACATAAAGAAAACAAAAAAAGAGATATAGTTCAACTTACAAGGATGTGCAATTACACTTTATTGTAGTACGGCGGAACCCTGTTCTAGTGGGTTCAATCATGACGGTCAGAGGAGTGGTCACTAACGTATGTCCCAGAACCATCAAACCAATCAACTTTGAATAACTGAGTGGCCTTGAAGTGGCTCTTGGTTTCAAAAAGGTTGGCGACCACTGATTTAATAAATGCTAAATTTACATATTTATGACCAGATTTGGCTCAATAATTGATTGGCTAATGTAAACAAGAATGTTACAGTTACTACGGCTGGCTGCAATTGCTAAAATTTCAAGTAACCTTAACGCTAGCTTTTAGCTAATGCCCTGTTTAACTCTAAACATTTCTAAATGCTACGGCTAACTATAAATTTTGGTTTAAGTTTCAAGTTCATTCTTGACTTTCAGTAAGATTTTAGTTTTGTATGCTAACCCTCGACATAAACACTCATCTATTCTTGGTTTAATCTACCAAGCCAATGTTGGCTTCACTTTAATCTTAGATTTTTTTAAATAGCTAAGAAACCAGGCTCTCTTCCAGCCTCTTCATCTCACCGATACATCTTTCAACCCTTTGGCCAATTTTAATGCAGTTTTGTGTATTTGTACAACAACTTCTAGATGTGTCTACTCGTCCCCTTTAAGGGAACCTCTTAAAGGGGCACACAAAGATGTTTCACATGTGAACTTCACCAATTACTAAACTCGGAAGATTCGTTTTCAAAAGTCAACACATACATCATGACTAGACGGCACCAACCCGAGGAAGTAATTGTACCGTAACCTTACAGCGTTCCCTCCATGAAGACTGAACTGCTTTAATTTCCCCCCAATCCCTGAGGTCCCAAATTATATTCTGCAGTGGTTTGCGGCTGAGTCAGTATCTAAAGGTCACACCTGACTATTAATGACTATCTTTGTTCTGTTTCTCTCTCCAGAGTGAGTTAATTGAACGAGCAGCTCTATGCCTGTGTCCCTTGTCGTACATAGGGAGCGATGCATGAAAAAAGTCACATGATGCTACTGTATCTTTTCCCCCTCAAACGCTGCCAATTGTGAAACTGAAGCTAAATGGAGCCGCTGACGGACGCGGTGCCAGATATAGGCGTCCGTGCCCACTGCTTCTCCTTCTCCATCGCTCCCCGCCTGCCTAGTGTGTGGTGCAATGGCCAATCAACTGCTCACACAAAGGAGAAATTAACATATTCCCTGGCACAAAATTGCTCGCTTAATTGCAGCTGCAGGAAAACCATGTTCTCCACACCTCCTCACCACTCTCTCTTTCAAGGCTTTTTGTTTTTTCCCCGTTTTTTGCTTTTTGCTAATCACCAGCTTCTCCAAGTGCTTTTCCCCCCTCTCACTCTTTCACGTTTGACTCCTTTCCACCTCCAATCATTCCGTCTTCATCAAACAGCTATTGTGTGAGCTCAGGAGGAGAACGCGCAGAGAAAGAAGGGGGCTGGGAATGCGTTTTGGCATGCAGCACTGTTGAAACCAGGTTGTCAGTCTCCAATGATGCTCTCATAATCAGCACATTGGAGCGGTGCCGCTGCACAGAATGAAAACATCATCTGAAGCTATGTACATCTTCTCTCTTTAGGCCTGTCAATCCTCTCTTTATATCCAATCCTTCTGTTTGTGCTGCTGCTCACTGCTTCCTTTTTACTCACAGGTTTTGTTTGTTTCTTCTATCGCTCCGACACTGTTCATGTGCAAATTTACTTGCTCTCGCAACTTGCTTTGCTAATCGCGCTTCATCTACATCGTCTCGCTCCTGTTTGCTTTTGACTCGGGTTATCTATTTCCTTTCCTTTGTCACTCCCTTTTTTCGCGTGTTAATTTAATGCTGCAGAGAAGAAACTTTAATGCTAATTCAGCTTTTTTGGATTGTGTTTCTTTTTTTAGTACAGGTAAAAAAAAATCTTTCAACGAATCTAAGCTAAAATATGTCATTTATATCTCAAGCACTGATGAGTTGATTATGTCTCTGTTTGTCTTAGAGCAGAACTAGGAAAGTGAGCGTAGGCTGTCAGATAGTTAGAGTCAGAGCGTTTATCTCATAATATTATTACAACTGCTGTGCAACACGTATAAAAAATTAAATCAGCAAATAAATTAACTAAAAAATGATACAAAGTTAGTACTGTATAAGGTTCTTTTTCAACTGGTTATAGTAGTGGATATTTGTAACTATTGTTTCTATCTGCTGTTTTAGGAAAAATGTAGAAAAATATATTTTTTTACACATTATAGCCTGTTTATTATTTTTGTGTAATTTTGCTATATATATATATATATACTCCCATTGTTTCTGCTCTAAAAGTAACTAGTAACAAAGGTGTTGAAAGTTGTTGATCATTAACGAATAAAATAACATGAGAAACATATTAATAGATGGCAATAATAATTACCACTTGAGAAAATGGTCTTTATTTTCAATCAACTATTAAAATGCAAGACAAGTAAATTGTTCTACAAAAAAATTGGGAACTCTAATGCATTTTTTTCTAAAGCCCAGGCAGTACCACAGACAATACTGTACATTTTCCCTTCATTCATTCATTCAACCCAGCCACTAGGGGGCACAAGCCAGTGTTTAGTGCCGGTCTCAAGCCCGGATAAATGGTGAGGGTTGCGTCAGGAAGGGAATCCAGCGTAAAAACATTTTGCCAAATCTAAGATGCGAGACAACAAAAAGATTTCCATACCGGATTGGACAGGGCGACCGCCAACAGTGCTGTTGGTGAGATGGAAATTGTTGACTCGCTGTGGCAACCCCTGAAAAACAGGCTAAGCCGAAAGGAGAAGAAGATTTTTAGAATTTTATTTTTCCTTATTTTGGAAGACTTAGGTCCACATGAGATGCTCTGATCAAATCACCATCCTGACACACATAACTTCCAGTGGTCTCACCACTCACAGGGAAGCTGAGAGTATGGTGTAGTGTGATTTGTGTGGCAGTCATGGAGACTGCTGCCCCTGCAACCAAATTATCAGATGAAGATGAATGGATAAATAAATTAATGAAAAATTAAGAAAATAAAAAGTGTAGAAACTTCTGCTGAATGGGCATGACCTGGGCGGGTCTAGGCCTGTAGACCAGGGGTCGCTAACTGGCGGACCGCGGTCCGTGTCTGGACCCAAGGGTAATCCTGTACGGACGCGGATCTATAATCTATTTAACGGGATAGTTTTAAGGTGCTCAACTTTTTTAGTGTTTACGCCCAACACCATTGTAAACACAGGAAAAGCTGCACCGGTATCAGGAAATAAACCGACCAATAAATTATCCCACGTGGTGCTTTTCAGCCAATCAACTCTCGGCATTCTCGGCAGTTAACAGCGACAGGCAGAGTGAGAGGGAGAGAGACAGCCGCCACAGACGGAGACGTGGAGAGAGAGAGAGTCAACGGAGACAAGGGAAGCGGGTTTAGAGAAACTGAAAGTGTTTAGTTGTTGATTTGTTATGATTTGTATTGTTAAAGTGGTTGAGATTGTTCTGACAAGGTGTGTTAAAGAAAAATGATATAAGCTGTTGCTACACCTTATTTCTCTTAAATTAAGAGCTTTATTTGAAGATGTAAATATGACTACAACATATAACACTCTGGCAAGTTGGACATGATGTTCCGGACCTTGAATACCCCTGCTGTGCACCATCCACATGGGTCATGAACTACCTATGGACCAACATACTGTTACAATGTAAATAATTAAAAGTTCATCCCTCGAGCTACAAACGCTGCTGCTCAACCTGATGAAATATTTCTCTGGAGGAATCTTTTTAGTTCAATTCCTAAATCTCCTTTTGTAAATTAAAGTCTTTGCCGAATCTATTCATTATACCAAAATAAAATACATTCCATCCTATAAACTAATACCGTGAACCAAACTCACAGAGAATCCGTGCTACTGTTACACATTCAAATTTTCCTCCTCCCGTTCCTTTGCTTTTATATTTATCCCACTCTTCTCTCCAAGCATCACATTTGGAAATCTGCAGCCTGACTCAGTTATCATCACACACACATACACACACACACACACACACACACACCTGCTTCTACAAACAGTGTCACAGCTCTGCTGCTGCTCTACACTGTCACAGTTGTGGTGTGTCTGTCTACTTTTGTCGCTGCTTGTAGTTTGTCTCAGAGAATTGCCGTGCTGGTAAGTGCACATATTTATTCTGCCAGTCAAAGAGAAGGCAGAGACAGCATCACTCATCCCTGTGTTGCGGAGGGAGGATGGGTGTGGGTGTGTGTGTGTGTGTGTGTGTGTGTGTGTGTGTGAGGAAGAGGATGGAGGGGTGGGGGATGGTGGTGATGGCAGCAGTCACATTTCAGACTGTAAAGAGTCCCAGGTGATTTACACACACTGGTGCTTCTGAGATAAGCTGAGGTCTTGACTGCTGTTATGCTGGATTTCCATATACAGCTGGAAGAGTGAAGAGCGAAGCCTGCAGCAGGAACGGCTCCACTGGTTTCACAGTCAGCACAGAGGGATGGAAGGATTGACCAGAGTCAAACCTCCAGTTCTATCCACTCCAAGTCCTTTAACTCTAACTTTCCAACTTTTTATTTTTTTTCACACAGAATATTAAATATGGAATACAGTACTTTCATGTTACTTTCTCTTCAGGATCTACAACTAAATACCACATTGACAAGAAAACTAACCTGCTGAGTGACACGGATCCAAAATGAAGTTCTTATTATTCCACAAATTCATTCGTTCATCTTTCTCCACTTATCTGCTGCAGGTTTGCAGGTGTAGCAGTCTCCACAACTGCCTCCCAAATCACACCGCACCATACGGTCACTCTTCCTGTGTGTGGTGAGCACCATGGATAGTTTTGTGGGTCGAGACATTGCAATGCTCAGAGCACCTCAGTGTCAAGTCCACCTTCATAACACAAATGGGTTTCTTAACATCATTGGACCAAATGTTGTCAACAGTTAAAACTTTTATTTCCCACTCTTTCATTTCACTACAAGGTATTTTAATTGTGTCTATAGCGCCCCCTGCAGTCCGGCTAGGATGAGTTTTCACTGTATATAAAGATGCTAAAAAGGCAACTGTACTTGTTGATATAAGGCGGTGGGAATTTATTATATAATATAAGGCAAATGCTTTGTCTAGGATTATTACCACAACCCATTGTACCAGAAACACCTTAATATACAAGTACACTGAGTAACATGACTACAACAATAGGCAACAAAATGTCTGAATACTGCCAGCATGTAATATCTATATAAAAAAAACAATATTAAGAGTTAATTTGGTACAGAAGCCCAGAGTGCCATTTTCCACTTGAAGTTAAATTATAAGTAATTGCAGATTATGCTAATGATGCAATGTTATGCCACGGGTTCATAGGATCTTATGTTCATTAATTTCAAAATGAAAATCAAAACTAGTGAACACATGTTTGGTTTTGTTCTCCTGCAGTAGGACCTGGTTATTAAAGTCATAGTCATTCATTCATCTTCATCTGCTGATCCACAGCTGGGTTCACGGGTGCAGCAGTCTCCACAACTGCCACCCAAATCATACGGAGCCATATAGTGAGCCATACTGTAGTTGGCAAACCCACAGTTGTTGCTGAACACCTTGCTGGCAACCTGGAGCCCTATGGACCCAAGTCTGCTCTCTTAACGCCAGGCCGCATATCTGGATATTTATTATGGTAAATTCATATTATATAGACATTTTTGCCAATAAAATCCACAAACCCAAAGTAAGACATCTCTCCGTCCTACAAAACATTTGTTATCATCACGTCTAAAAGGCTGCAAAAAGGAAATCAGTGCACTGTGAAACCATCACTGGAACATCTGCTCAATTCCAAAGACATGGGCTCCCTTAATTAAATAGCTCACAGTTACTCTGTCTCCCAGTGAATGCATTAAATCTGTTTATCTCACTTGTTATCACTGGGATGAGATTAAGTCCGTGATAGTTTGACTATAAATCTGACGTAGCCGTGTAGGAACATCTATTCTGCATCGTCTCCAGTTTCTGTAGCAGTGTTTGTTTTTTTTGTTTTTTTATCACTCTTCAAAGCGTCTCCTGGAGCGGGGTGACAGCAGCTTCTATATCTTTACTCACCCGCCGTCTCTTTGATGGCTTCAGAGCCGGGAGAAATCTTCCACCAATTATTCTGAAACTAACCTGTCATAAATAGCTTTTGTTGTGATTCGCAGCTGCAACGCTGCGGCACCGGAATTGAATTTTGAACAGACTCTTCTCTCTTCTTTTCTGTGTAAAGAATAAGTAATTCCACATGCTCTCTGCTCTCCCTCTTCCCACTGACAGGTTAATAGTGTAACACAATGGTTGGGGAAAATGTAGGTATGCCTATAGATGAATGCGCTGTAAAAGAAAATACTGCCAGTGTGGCCTTTATGGGGGAAGTATGGCCGCGTGTTATTTTATGGAGATGGCGTAGTCATATTCACTAAAACATAAATAAAACGCTGACTTTGATGGATAATTTGGGAAAGAATAAAGACGCTACATTCACCAATCACCTCGTGCAACCCTTTCATCAGTGGCGGGCTGTGCATTTCAACCATAGGCCTTCGATGATGTCATAGTTTTGTGACGTCAAATTAATGCGCCTCATAATAACATCAGTATGACACCAGGACCAACGCATATATATTATATTTCCCTTAATATAGGCTCATCAAGGAACACTTCATTACCATTGTATTTGAAATAAGTGATTGTTAGTATTTTTTGACATTTAACTGTGCGGGTGGTCAAGTGGTTGAGAATTTGTTTTGTCCACACTAGGTTCCAGGGTTTGACGGCTGGTGTAGCGACATTTAAAAAAAATTCTTATGAACTGTTGCCCACGGGTGATGGAAACACGTACGGCAGAAGGTTGGACAAAGGTGATTCTTAGGGCTTAGTTTATATAGAGATTAGATGAGTTCAGTCCCAAACATGTCAATTGTTCTTTATTTCAGCAAAGTCCGATTTCTCCCACTTGTGAATAAATACATACCACATGCCGTCAGACTCCCAGAAGAGCTTATCCAATCACAGACCCATGAGCAAATCACGTGACATATCTGCAGTGCTGTGAACTGAACGGGCTGTGACCATTCACTTAGAGCAGGCACAGCCTTTGCTTTTGATTCTGAAGGCTTTGGCAAATTTCATGTGAGTTGAACACTATCTAGCTTAAATATGAGTGGATAAAAAGTTTTTATCCAACTTTTAAATGTAAAAACTCTTTTATATTAATAAGAAAATACAATTTTTATTTAAATATTTATGAATAAATGTTTTTCCGAGCATGGTTAGGCCAGCAGAGAAGGCTTTGCTGGCCCTGACAGCCCACCGCTGCCTTGCATCAATTTCGTAGCTGAGTCTGGGTGATCGCTGCTCTGGCCGTGCACAAATGGCTTCTTTAATAATAATACTTGACACAGCTTCTGGTTGGAAGTTAACGACTCATTAGGACATGCTAACCAACCACTGGTAGCAAAGACGTACGGCTGCCCCCGCCACACTCCAATAAAGAACAGGCTAATTGCTTAATTACATTCATAACAAAAGCCCATTGGTGCTCTGTCGATGGACGGGGTTAGGATTTAAAATGCGCGTCACAAAACGAAGGTCACCGGCTTAAGGAAGCCGGACGGATAATGAACACATTGATGAATGGAGGTGCGCTTTCTGCCCACTCACACAATCAAAGAGCTCACACACACACAGCTGTGCACAACTTTGTCGTCCTGAAAGTAAGAGGCCACTAAACATCCTGCAGCTCATTAAGAACAAGGCATTCATTAACAAGCTTTCCATTCAAACATAATTGAAACTGCAGCAACATAAACAAACGCAGGAGAACTGGTCAGAATAGAACTGTTGCTCTGGAGGAGCCTGATGCAGGATAGGGAGTTGGAAATCATGTTAGGATCCATGCTGACTTTTTATCAAAAGAAATGATAGGGAAGATTAAGGACTCGGTAAAATCAATACCAATATCTGATCTGGTATTTAATTCAATGCTTATAAACGGGTGGAGGTTCAGGAATAAGGTCATTAGCGGGACGTGAGAGGGAATTGAGATGGTTTGGACATGTTCAAAGTAGGGACAGTTGGTAGAAGAATGATCGTAGAGATGGAGCTACCAGGTAGGAGACAAAGAGGAGATTGATGGATGCAGCGAGGGAGGACATGGAGGTGGTTGGAGTCAGAGGAGAAGATACAGAGGACAGGTGGAGACGAAAAATGTTGATTTGCTGTGGCAACCATTGAAAATGGAAAAGCTAAAAGGAGGAAAAGACATGTAAACAGTCACCAAAGTAGCCAATCAGAACTATTACTACTGTAACAAGACAAGGAGTTCAGTAGTCATGCTCAGTTGGGAATTATAAACATTGCATGTTCATTTGTTTTTTAATCTGTTAAAACTATAGATGCACCTACTATTTCGCGATCACTGAATGAAATTAGCTTAAAAGGGAAGTTATGATGAGACAAGCAAAACTTGCTTTGAGGACTTGCCCGACAGAGTCAAAGCATGTTGTTTCATTTTAATATATTGTGTAATTCATGGCTTTTTTTTCTGTTTTTTTTTTATTTTTTTTATGTTGTGTTCATCAGTTGGAACAGTTTTTGCAACACTTTTCACATTATGAGGGAAAAAGTTCTGCTCCCTGTCTGCTCAGTTGAAATTTAAATTAAAAAAAAATCCTAGTAGTTTATTATCCAAAATTTTTCAAAAAGTACCACACAGGAGGATTTTAATCTACTATTGGAAGGAAGGAAATGAAAGGAAATCATCACCAGAGTGAGCAGTGTGTGGGGACAGTGTACCTCAGTGTGACCATGGTGGACTCAAACCTAAAACCCACAGGACCCAAGTCTGCTGTCTTTATCAATGAAACAACACTGTCATGACAATTGTATGACTTTTCCATTTTCCTCTGAACAGTTTGTCGAACAGTTGGGAAATTCAAATCAAGTGAGAAACAATGTTTCATTCCGAACCATGAAGTACAGAAACACTGAGAATCCTTTAATTCTATTTCTGACAGAAAACTTTTCTAACTAACTTTTCATCTGCAGAGTTTTATCCATGTTTTTAATATAAAGGCACAGGCAGAAGATGGTATTTGTGACGTAATTAGCTTCTTACTGTTCCAAAGTTGTCACAGTAAAAGTCTGACTCTTTTTTTCCTTTTCAAATGAGTCCCAGCGTGGTGATAGAAAAAAAAAAGCAGAGCCACAGGAGGAGGACGCAGGGTGAGACATATGAAAAGAAGAGGTGGAGGAGGAGGAGGAGGCTGCATTTGACCAGACAGGAAGACTTTGACAAGGACCCACACGACAGGTAGCAGAGGTGCAGGACTCTGACACTGAAACCGAGCGCACAGTCATCCATCACTGTGGCAACTCTGCCTGTCAGGATTGAAAGTCCAGGGACGAAAAGGCGGAGCCGGGGCAGATGGGAAGGGAGTAGGAGGCCTGGAGTCCCCTACCAGAGGAGTTCTGGATAAAAGTGGAGACAGGGAGCAGCTAAGACTCGCAGTAACACTGTCATAACTCCAGAATGTCACGGGGCGCTGAAGACACCAACATTAAAATGCAGAACAGCTGTTCTTATTCCTCAAGTAAAAAAAAAAAATCCTTGATTATAAACATTTTAACCTCAAGTGTTGAATTTACCTGAATTTTAATTTAAGAGGTAAACATCTCAGCCCTGCAGACCCTGCTCCTCCGCTCCAGGTCAAAATGTTCTTTAATTCAACTGTGCAAACAGATTTCTGCTCTCACAGCATGTTCCAGGATTATGTATTTTACACACACACACACTGTGTATGTGAGTGTGTGTGTCTCTGTGGTAAAATAGAGTGAGTTGACCAATGGCCTTCTCTGTTCCCTGTGTCCACTCTGCAGACCAGATGTCTGGAGGAAGGAGATACAGCACATCCATCATCACACTCCTCCTGTCGCTGAGCTCTTTGGCCAGGCTGCAGTAAGTCTGTGTGCGTGTCTGTGTGTGTGTCTGTGTGTGTGTGTGAATGGGTTTATGGTCTTTCAAAGTCCCTGTGCTCGTCTGATCATATTTAAAGTGCTAACAATGTGAAAAGTATGACGACATTTATATATAAATGTGTTCACACACGTGCACACGTGTTTTTAATAGGTATTAGTAACTTAAATATTTTCTCTACTAAGTTACGTTTAAAAATATATATAATTCAATTTGATTAGGTCTCTGACCTATATTCTGCATGCTTCAATGTATTGAGGTGTAAAATATATCTTTTTTTTGTAACTTTTATATCTGTTATTTTGTTCCAGTATATAAAATACCTTTATTACCAGAATAGTATCTTATTTTCTGCCTGTTTACATAGCGCAGTGGTTAGTATGTCTGTATCTGAATAAAAGATCAGAAAGTACAAGGTTCAAATTCCAGACAAAACAACATGATTGAAAATGTAAAAACTCTACAGGCCTATTAGTTAAGAAACCAGACGTGGGTTGGGGGTTCCAGGATTGAATCCACCAGCTGCCAGGTTGCCATTGAGTTCCACTGAGCATGGCATCGTCCCCACTCACCCACTATTCACAAATCTGAAGTCACATTTTGTGGTATGTATCACAATGACAAGAAGTCACAAGTTCTTTTTCCTTTCCTATTTTAAGTTGCCTTGAATAAAAATGTCTGTCAAATGCAGGTGTCTGTAAATGTACTACCTATACTACTTTTTTTGCATAGAAGAAGAAATACAGGGTGGCAGTGGTGGATCAGTGGTTGATGGAGTAGATTTGGGTCCACAAGGCTTCAGGTTCGAATCCACCAAAGGCCAGGTTTCCTCTCAGGTGCCCTGATCATAGCATCCCACATAACTTCCTGTGGGCTCACCAACCACAGAAAAGTTCATGGTCACAGAAAAAGCAACAACACTCTAAACAGTTTCATGGGGTCAGGACGATGCTGTCCTCAGAACACTTCAGTTGCAGCCTAGCAGCTGGTGGATTCAAACCTGAAGCCTTACAGTCCGCTTCCCTAACCACTAGGCCACTGCTGCAGAATGAAACTCTGGGGAGTTCCCTCTGAACTCAGGACTCTATGCTGTCTCTGAAGCTAACCAGTACCCTACCGAGCCAAGATTACGTTACTCAATACTTGATGAAAGTAATCCATTTATAGTAACTTGTGCCCATCAGCAGACAAACAGTCAATAAACTGTTAGAACCAATGTAATCATAACTTATGATCTATATTTTCAGAAACAGTCCAATCCCTGAGGACTTGTCATAATGAGAGTCTTGGTAATAGTCGATGACTGAACAATCAATGGACAGAACCATTCCACTGTGTCTCCACAGGATCATAGGGGTCAAACGGGGAACAACGCCCCATAATTCGCATAATTCCTCATCATGTCTCCTCTGTCTCATTGGTTCATTTTTTTATGAGATCAGACTACAGTAATGATCAGGGCTTTGAACCGGTTTAAGGAACAAATACCAAAAAACTTCTGGTATTTTGCTTGGAACAAAAACAAAGCAAAACACAACATTTATTTTTGTGCTGGTATAGAAACACAAAATAATAATGGTAACTTATAAATACTGGTTGTATCTAGTTCTTCAAAATCCTGTGTGATGATTGATGCTTGTAATGTCAGGTCACATGATGAGATAAAATAAAATAATGCTGTTGTTCTGTTTATACCCATTTGGATCTGAGCGCCAATGGGAATCTCACAGAAGCTGTAAAAAGTTCAGAAGTACAAATATAGAGGCCATTTCACACACACACACACACATACATACACACACACACACACACACACAAGTCCTTGACGACATTGGTTTATTTAAAGTTTAAAGTAAACTTCACACCAAACAGAAGGAACAGCAAACAAACTGAAATAACTTGATCCCTGGCCTTAGATGAGGCAAACAAAGCAGGGTGTGACCTGAAACCAGAGATGTTGGCCACAATTCTACTTTTGCAGAAGTGTTTATTTTCTAAAGAATAACTTTGTTCGTTTCATGGATTCTATTGGACTTGGTTTACAACCAAGTATATGTGTGTAAATGAAAGGGGGAACAGTGGAATGGTGAAGTTACAAGGAGCAGAGGTGGAGAAGGTGGAGGAGTTTAGATACTGAGGATCAACTGTTCAGAGCAGTGGAGACTGTGGAAGAGAGGAGAAGAATAGAGGACAGTCAGGATAGAACAACTGGAGAAAAGAGTCAACAGTGATCTGTGATAGAAGAGAGTCAGCTAAGGTGAAGGGAAAGGTTTACAGGACAGTGGTGAGACCAGTCATGATGGATGGATTAGAGACACTAGGAATAGGTAGAAGACAGGAGACAGAGCTGGAGGTGGAGGAGCTAAAGATGCTAAGATTCTCTTCAAGAGAGACAAGGATGGACAGGATGAGGTGATTAGAGGGACAACACAGACAAGGAGGTTTGGAGAAAAAGCTAGAGAAGACAGATTGAGATGGTTTGGACATGTCCAGAGGAGGGACAGTGGATACATTGGTAAAAGAATGATCCTAGAGATGGAGCTACCAGGTAGGAGACAAAGAGGAGATTAATGGATGAAGTGAGGGAGGACATGGAGGTAGTTGGAGTTAGAGTAGAAGACACAGAGGACAGGGGGAGATGGAAAAAAAGGATGATTCCCCTGTGGAAACCTCTGAAAACAGAGAAGATAAAAGGAGGAAAAGACAAGCTAGCCAATTCAAACTATACTATTGAAAGCTTTGTTTAACTTTGGCAGCCCCAGAAATAGGGACAAGAACAAAGACAAAGAAGAGGACTAGCTCTACACCTGACTTCTGCTTTATTCAGTGATCATCCATTTTTATGTATTTAGCTAATCGATGTTAGCAGTTTGCTATATTTAACGATGAAGACATGGCCAAACTCCCCGCTGGAGTTCTCACAATAAAAATTGATCAGTGTTTGAAAGAGCTTGACTTTTGTGTCATATTTCTGGTGCCAGACAGACATAAATAATCCATGGGGCAGAAGGACAGCGGCAGAAGACTCTCCGGAGGTGGACGATAGAAAATCAGAAGAGGTTCAGAGTAAAGTCAGGATTTAAAGGGGATGGAAGGGAATCTATATCCTCCTGTACTGGGATTGGTTTATTTCTAGATGATATTTGATCTGTTTTTGGGCTGAACATCAGTTAAAGTCACCTTGTGCACATCTAGCACCAACAAGATAGTTACCATTCAGTCACCAACAGCCTGGTATTTTAAAAATGACGTCATCAATTATATATTTATGAATTAAAATCAAACTTCCATATGTTTTGTATGTCTTGTAGTGCGTTTGATGAATATTCATCTGTTGTTTTTAATTGCATGAGTCCAAACAACACTTTGCTCAACAGACAAGAAACAAATCTCACATTGCACTCAATTTTTGCTTGTGTCAGAATATTGAAGAGGAGATATGGAAGTGTTGTTTCTGATCGATCCACAACACTGATACTGAAGGACAAGAGGACAACAACAGAAAGCTATGAACCGGGCCAGAATAATGGGAAGTTAGTGAAAATCTGGTGAAGGAAATAGATCTATGTAGAGGAACATTGTTTGGGCGGAGCTCACACAGCAGAAGCAACCTCAATATTCACTTTTGATTACACCAGAATGAGAATTTTGGGTTAAAAAAAGGTCAAAAACCCACAAAAGGTTTTTACACATTAAAGTCACCAATATAATTCTTTGTTCCAAGACTCTTCACTCCATTGAAGCACTTTAAACTTCTATTTCAGCTCAACCAACATTCCAGTAGCCTGCTTCATTACCAGAGTACGGATAAAAACCAGCTAATCACCTGCCTTGTCCTATTGACGTTCCCTCAAGGACGCCAAAGGTATGAAAGTGTCCATGTTAGGCTGTGAAGGTGTGAGTGCGTTTAAGTGTTTGTGGGGATATTATTTTTGTCTTTTTTTGTTAGTCTAAAGTGGCACTTCCAGTGCTGGATGACTTCTGCAGCAGAGCTGGAGAACGTGAAGGCCACTTCACATCCTGGCTGTAGAGACTCTGAGGAAGAAGAGCTCTCCACACTGCAGTTAACTGTAACCGTCTACTCAATAGTAATGATTCAAATAAAGCAGCGACATTTAACAAATATCTAAAATGGACCATAAAACTGGATAGAAACCAGTGACATGTGTAATTCCACTCTAAACACATGCTTAATAGAGTTTGTTTTTTCACAGTTGCGTTTCACAGATTAATTAAATTTAGTGTTCTGGAAATTACATATTTCATAGCATATTTCCTTGTTAAACAGAAATGATTGGTGATACCAGATTTTTCATTTGATATGATATTTAAAAACTTCACTGTGTGACTGTGTTTTAAGACGTGAAAAATACTGGTTATTTCCCACTGAAATGCAAATGCATCGAACAACAAACTATTTCTTTGTGGAATAAAAGTGACCTCCAACTGGGAAACACAGTGGAAACTTTTATTTCCACTATGTGAACTGTATCTTTTTAATTAAATATCCTTTAGGTTTTATTGTATGTGATAGAAGAGAGTCAACTGAGGTGAAGGGAAAGGTTTACAGGACAGATGTGAGACCAGGCATGATGGATGGATTAGAGACACTAGGAATAGGTAGAAGACAGGAGACAGAGCTGGAGGTGGAGGAGATGAAGATGCTGAGATTCTCTTCAGAAGAGACAAGGATGGACAGGATCAGGAATGAGGTGATTAGAGGGACAACACAGACAGGAAGGTTTGGAGAAAAAGCTACAAAGACCAGGTTTGAACAAGAACCGGAAGACAGCGGCCCTTTGTGGAACAGTTTTCCCAATGTATGCCTCAGGGGGTCATTGTTGGTAGAAGTAGTAAAGTATAGGGGACAAACTTTATTTTGCTTCACAAACTAAACACGACCCTAATGAACAGTTCAGTTAAACAACATCTCATATTGTGGATCAACCAGTCAATTGACATCACAGGATAAAAACACCTGATCCACAACTGATTTTAGGAAACTGAATCAGAAATGGGATTTCCAAGGAATTCCATTTACAATATTAGCACAGACTATGACTGTGTTTCATCAACACCAGAAGAAACTTCCCTTCATTTCACTGTCATTGCCTGCAAAGTCATGTGATTGATAAATCTTCTTGAATAAATCTTCTTCTTGAAGTTGGTAATGTCCACCACCCACAGAAAGGCTCAGTGTGATTTGGGTGGCAATGGTGGAGACTACTACCACTGAAGCCCAGCAACTCAGATGAATGGCCTAATGTTTACTCAACATTTAAAAAGTATAAAATAACAATTGAATAAATAATATACTATTAATATCGAATGAAATATGTGTCAAGGTGGGTTTTACTGGAGTAAGTTATATAAATACATAATATATGTAGTAATTTTAGGAACAAATGAAACCTTTAATTGTGATGTATTTTATCCTTGAACATTTATTAGTTTTCTGTTTTAAAAGCGTCGACTTAAACCCAGATATTATATTAAATATTACCCATTGTTTACATTTTGCATCACTTTGCTGCTTTATGTCTGACTTGTCTCCTGTCTGCACAGTCTGTGCCGATAGTTTGTGGCCTCGGGATTTTAAAAAGTAAATCACTCTCTGTACACAAGTCTGGTGCAGCAATATTCTGTTTATGTGTATAGACGGGAGGTGGAGTGTGAGGGTGGAGTATAAAGGATACAGAGGACCTTCTGTTTCCTTAAATATGTATTTTTTATTACTCTGTCTCATAAAAAATGTGTTTTTTTTGAATAAAATATAAAGCACAATAGCTAAAAGCAGACATTTTTATATACATAGAACACTGAAACCTCCAGAGACACTACATTAAGACCAGGATCATAAAACTATTGGTTCTGCCCTGAGCTCAGGGAGATGATTGACTTGACAATATTCATAGAAGTAATTAAAGCGTGTGAATGTTCAATAATAGAAAAGAGAGAAGTGAATGGAAATGGACTCATTGACTACAAACAGAACGAGCAGCATCAGTATGGTGGTCACACTTTTTTTTGATACATAGCTAATTAGCCCTGAGCATAGCACAGGCACATTCCAATTAGTGGAGGAGTGTTCCTTTTCCCAGCGTGCACCAGTCATTCTTTTATAGCTGCAGTGTGAGCGGCACCGAGGTCTGAGTGGCAGTGAGCGGCGGGGCAGCACTGGACCATCGCTGGGCCATCAGCTGAGCAGTGATGGATGGGTTTTAAGTGCGGCCTCGGACAGAATCAACTCAAATGTGTCTCAGGCCATGGTCTAATTAGGACATTACAGGTCCACAACAGCAGCCAAACCTGAAGACGACAGACGAACAGACTGTGCAACGTTTGGACACTTCAGCAGGCAGAACCTAATAATCACTAACACTGTTATTTACCGCTTTTAGAAAGTCACGTGACCAATAAGTGACAGGTCGGGCAACTCTGACGCGTCAACGCGTGCGTCGAGCATGTCGCCTTAAAAACTCACGTGACTGATACAGGAACTGCTTCGAACTGACATGAACGCGCCAAACTGTGTCTGTAAGGACACGCATCTGTCAAAAGGATGTATCGGCCACAACAAAGAATCTCCGGTGTTATTCCATCTCATCATTGAATTATGGAAAATTAAAGATTTCTGCCATTTTGATCTCATATCAGAAAATAAATGTATATCCTTGTTGTTTGTCAAACTTTACCAGTTGTCCTTCCAATTTCTCTGTATCCCAGCCTCATCTGTGTCCTGTGTGAGCGGGTGTTTTCTGCAATTGGCGAAGTAATAATAATTAAAAAAAAAAAAAAGAAATTCAATAATAAAAACAGTCCACAAGCATCCTTATTCATAACATGTTCACTTTCATTTTCACATTATTCATTGATTGTATCTGAAAATATTAAATATTAAATAAATAATTATTCTAAATGTAAATGTCAAAATGGGAAAAAATACATTATTGTATATGCTAGGGCGTCATATTACAGGACGGTTGTGAGACCAGCCAGGATGTATGGACTAGAGACACTAGGAATAGGTAGAAGACAGGAGGCAGAGCTGGAGTTGGCAGAGTTAAAGATGCTGAGATTCTCTTTGGGGAAGACAAGGATGGACAGGATCAGGAATGAGGTGATCAGACAACACAGACAGGAAGGTTTGGAGAAAAAGCTAGAGAAGACAGATTGAGATGGTTTGGACATGTTCAGAGGAGGGACAGTGGATATATTGGTAGAAGAGTTGGAGTTGAGGATGCGGAGGACAGGGTGACATGGAAATTGTTGACTCGCTGTGGCAAACCCTGAAAAAATGGGATAAGCCGAAAGGAAAATAAGAAGATATACTAGGGCGTCATAGGAGTGTCAGTTGAGTCAACAAGGTTGCCTGTAGGGATTTATAAGGTCCAGCAGGTGTCAGTATTCAGTGACACAGTTTCGACACAGTATCGATACAGTTTTGCAAGGTGTCGTAATGCTTCACAAGGCCTCATCCACCCATCACTACTCAGAGCACCTCGGTGGTAACATGGCACCGAGGTGCTTTAGCCTGAAGAACCCAACTAGGCTTCTCTAACCACTGCTGCCCTGCGCTGCCATCCTCACAAATATTTGAAATGTAAGATAAAGGAATTGTGGGATCAGATAGTACTTGGGAAAATCCGTAAAGTCAGAGTCAAACTTGTTCAAAGACAAGTATCATGTGCAAAGTGTAAGCAAGGGACAATGAAAGCTAATTGGAGTAATTTAAGTCAAATATAAGTTGTCAAAATTGGCCCCTTAAAAATATATATATAAATATTAGGTAAGACTGTAGAGTCAGGAAAAAAATGATTAGACCACTCTTTCTTTAATTTCTTGTCCATTTAAAAGTCTGCTTCCACTTAATCTACATTAATCTGGACAAATATAATAACAACAAAAAAAGGC
>JAFBJS010005163.1:0-12784 GCA_016785265.1 Paraplagusia blochii
GAGCCAAAATTTTGAGGTATAACATTATATAATCTCACATAGAAGGTTCTTTTACCGGCAGTGACAGGGAGCGAAGTGGGGAGTCCAGAGTTGGACCACTTCCTGCAGGCATTGGTCCTGGTGCAAAATGTTCAACTTATCAAATTTAATTTTCAATTTTAAGTAAGTCTAATTTTAAGTGAGTCTTTTGAGGAAGTGTTGTTTATCTGTAACTTTAGAGGCTGGAGATTAAGCCACTGATCTTCTCTCTGGAAGGAAAGCTTGCTGATGGTACCACATTAAAACGCTAAATCTTAAAAAATTTAACAAGCACAAACACAGAGGTCAAGAGTACAAGATAACTCCCAGACAGAGTTTAACACAATGCCATACCGTAACTTTCCAAATAAAGGAGTACACACTTTTTTTTTACTCCTACACTATTTCCTATCACTGTGTTTCTCAGGACCATAGATTGTAAATAAACTGTATTTTAACATTATAAGTTGCACTTTTTCATCCTTTGATCAAGTTTGCAACTCATTCTCGGGTGCGACTTATATTTTGAAATATATAATTTTACACTGAAATCAGCCACTAGGGAGCACAGGGACAGTATTTTTTTTTTGGTGTCGGTCCCAAGCTTGGATGAAAGATAAGGGGTTGTGTCAGGAAGGGCAGGCGGCGTAAACTAAATGAAGATGTTGACTCGCTGTGGTAACCCTTGAAAAAGGGACGAGCCGAAAGGAGAACAAGATGTAATTTCACACTGATGCCCACTAGAGGGCACTCTAGGTTTATGTACCAGTATCTGCCACTCCTGGACCACTGATAAGCTACATATTTGCTAATGATGCACTTGAGGAAGTTAACGAACAAATTTCTCCAGCCAGACTGATACTAGTTAATATCGATCGGCTGATATTATTGGTTCGATATTTGCATAATTACTTATATTAGCCAATGTTGGAATATTGATATTGGTTCATATTGATAGCGAAATAGGGTTTGGAAAATATTGGCAAAATATTGTCAAAAGTTAGTTATTATATATTAAAATATGTAATATGCATGTTTTGTTATTTTCACACCCACTAGAGGGCATTCTAGGGTTTGCTACTGATATCACTGAAAATGTTAGGTATTTTAAGACTGGCAGCCGCTAGAGGGCAGTAGTGCAGCTTATCCTACAGTCTATTTTAAGATTAAAGCTGATACTGACAGAAATTAGACAGAAGAAATTTAAAAAAAAATGGTAAAGAATTAGGTTTTAAAAACAGACAGACAGAGTCATGGATAATTCTAGCGTACAGTGTTATTGTGTCCTGAGAATGAGTACCCACAGCATATAAGACACAACACAACCTGGACCTGAGAAACAGACACAACACTGGTCCACAGGTGCAGATCTGAGGTCTGAGAAATAATGCCTTGAGCTGTGACTGTATGAGAAGAACACGCCTGTTGATGTCATAGTCAGAAACCTAATACAAAAAAATCCTCGAGACGTAGAAGTGTGTCCTACTCTGCTTATTTGTAGACAGCGCCCTCTACAATAAAAACAACCAATAAATGGGATTTAGCTTCTCAACATCGTGATTTCATATGAAAACCTGTGGCTAATTCAGGCTTTTTTAACCAAGTGTGATCATGTGATTTATTGAATTGCAGTTTCCCCTTTAAATAATCTAATCTAATCTATTTCACTACTATGATAATCTGCCATTGTCTATTTTTTTTTCCAAAAAACAATCTGAAAACATTCAGTTCCACATTTTCACTTTGCAACCATGGCATGAAAAACAGACCATCGTTTACATAATCACTGTTTTGGACTAGAGCTAGAAACCAAATGTTGCTGAACAGAAAAACAGACATCAACTTTAAAGAGCTCTTCAGATCCATCAACCAGGGATAAAAAAAGACACGTGTGTGTGTGTGTAACTGCACACACGTCAGTTCAGGTTTTTTCTTTCCCCGTGAAGGACATCTGGAACTCTGTGTCAAACTGGTGGAACCACAGCCAGGTCCTTCATAACTTCTTCTTTAAATCTCACCGTCCAATCAGAGCTCAGCTTTTTTTTAAGCTGCTGTGTGTGCATTTTCTTCAGACACACTTATGTTACATAAATGTTCCTGGCTGTTCCTCTGAGCTCCATGGACGGCTGGTTCCCCTGGATGGAATGATGAATGTCATGAAACGAGCTTCTTGGAAGGAAAGCAACAAAGACATTGAATGATTAAACATTTTTATTCACAGATTTGTCTCCTCAACACAAAATCCATTTTTCTATGTGTAAGTTTTTTCAGGTTTGGGCCTTGAAATCACAATGAGGTCCATGAAAAACTGTAAAACTATGTGAACCTCACTGTAGCAGGAAACAAAAAATAAAAAAATACATATTTTTCCATCTTTGGCCAAGGGTTTGCTGAGAAGACCTTTGTAATATTTTCATTGTTGTTCTCCGAATATTTTTTACACAGTTACTGAAGAAAATGCTCCCAAAAAAACTAAATATTATCTCAGTCTTTGCCCAATAAATATCATGCTAAAATAACTGGCAGCTTCTGATTAAAGATACAGAAAGACGATGTGTAATTAAAAATTACATCTTTTGACTCCTTATAACAAAATCCCATGATTGTCCAAAAATATAAAATAGTTCCAGGATAAAAATCATTTTTGACGTCAGGGTGAGAACTGGTGCTTTTCATCAAACTTCCGGCAAAAGAGTGAAAAGTGTGTATTTTTTTAAAAACCCTAAATGTACAATCATTTGGGAACATGAGGAGCTGAAGTGCTGCAGACTAAATGTAATAAATATTCACCAAGCAGAGACAACAAAACACGGGCAACAGCTACGACTACCGAAAAAAAAAAACCTAGATGGATTTTTATAAAACAAACATTAAGAAAATGTATAAAACTTTCAGACGTTTTTTTGAAACTGTAAAAAAATGTACAAGTTTCTCAGAGATCCAGTGAATACTGACAGTACAGATTCATTTTCTACATGTTCAGGTGTGTTTGGGGTAACAGTGACAGTGAATGGCAGTGAAAATGTCTAGTTAAACGGCTCGATGTACAGTTTTTTTTTTCTTCCCTTTTAAATTAAAAATATTTTTAAGGTCTTGTTTGGAGTCTCGGCTGTAAAGAAACCCTGAAAACAGACAGGGAAGATGTCAGAATAAAAAAAAAATCTAATGTAAAAATCCATTTAAATGTATTATCTATTCTAACAGGCTACTGAGTCCACATTTTTGTAAAAAAGAATAATAATAATAAATAAGAAAAATAAAATGGGAAAAAACTCACGACAGGATCCAAGCTCAGTTCCAGTTCTCTTGCCCACTGTGGAAAAATAAATAACAATAAAAAAAAAAAATCAAAATTGTTTTCATGAAATCTACAATCTGTTAAATACTGAACATATGAGTAAATTTAATATCCACCAATACTTGCACGTAAAACACTTTGTCAGCACAAAATTGTTAATAAACAAATGAAGACAATGAGGAAAAGTAAGAATGTGAGACACTGGACAGGTTATAGTTAGAGGTGTGTACAAATACTAAGAAACAATAATATGAAAGTATTAAAGTAGTATTAGGTGGTAGTTGCAGTAGGGGGAACAACAGCTGTAGTAGTAGTGGTAGCAGTTGTAGTACTACTAGTGGTAGTAGTTGTAATGTTAGTAGTAGTGCAAGTAGTTGTTGTAGTAGTAGTAGTAGAAATTGCAGTACTGTTAGAGGTAGTAGTTTTAGTAGTAGCAGTAGTATTATTTGTAGCGGTAGTAGAAATAGTTGTAGTAAATACTTATAGTAGTTGTAGAATTAGCTCTAGTAATAGTAGCAGTAGCAGCAGTTTTAGTAGTAGTGGTAGCAACAGTTGTAGTCATGGTATTTGTTGTAGCACTAGTAGTAGCAGCAGTTGTAGAAGTAGTAGTTTTAGTAGTAGCAGTAGTAGTATTTGTAGTGGTAGTTGGGGTATATGTAGTACTAGTAGTAGCAGCAGCAGCAGAAGTAGTAATAGTTTAGGTAAATTGTTGTTAAAGTAGTAGTTGTAGTAATAGATAGTAGTGGTAGCTCTAGTAGTAGTAGTAGTAGTAGTAGTAGTATTTGTAGTGGTAGTAGTGGTATATGTAGTACAAGTAGTAGCAGCAATGGTACTAAAAAATGTAGTAAATAGTTGTTTTAGTAGTTATAGTAGTGGTAGTAGTAGTAGTGGAAGTAGATGTAGTGGTGGTGTTTTAGTAGTAGTAGTAGCAGTAGTAATATTTGTAGTCGTAGCATTAGTACTAGTGGTAGCAGCAGTTGTAGTAAATAATTGTTATAGTAGTAGTAGTGGTAGTAATAGTAGTTGTTATAGTGTTAGCAGTTGCAGTAGTAGCTTTAGTTATAATTATAGTAGTGGTAGTAGTAGAAGTAGTAGTAGTGGTAGTAGTAGTAGTAGTAAGATAGACAGTTAAACCCAGACCAGAGATGGTTGGACAATGTTAGGATGTGAACTTGGGCTGGAAGGCAGTCAGTGGACGGGTCTTTGTCTGTACCTGGTCAACAGGCAGGTCATTCCTGCGAGTCACCAATCGTAGTCAAGCGGGGGAGCAGAGGCCCGAGGGAACCGGGCCAGGGGATCAGGATATGGGGATCTGAACCAGCAAATGCAAGGAACACTTCAAAAATGAAAAGTCTTAGATGAAGTGGATGAATGTCTGGAACAGTTGGTGATTTTGGAGGGAGGTGAAGAAGATGTCCACTCTTTACGGGACAGAGGACAGGAGGAAGACAACACGAGTCTCAAAGCACAGAAATATAAACAGAGAAGAAGAATCAGATGATTTTGGGCTAAATGACCAGAAGATGTAAGTGGACCAAAGGTCTGCTTTACAGCAAGAAGGTCATAGGTTTGAGTTATGTCCCTTTCCCCCAGTATGAACATTGTCCCCCATCCCAACCCCCGCCCTTACGCACAGGATTAGTTTAACTGTTCACTCCTGGGTGTGAATGGTTGACTGTGTTGGACTATGTTGGTCATTGTTGGACTGGTCCTGGGTCTGACTCGATGTGTGTAATTGGCTCCAGCCCCCCCTACAGGCCCCTCAGGGACCATGACATTACAGCAGTAGGAGATGAATGAATAGAAAGACTTTAAGCTAAAGAGAAACAGAGGAGTGGTCTTTCTCTTTCTCCTTCCATCCTGGGTGTGTTTTTCTACTCACTCTTCAAAGACGTCCTCTGTGTCCATCCTTCTGTAGAACTTGGACAGTTTGACTGAGAAGATGATGCTGGGGATCATGAAGATACAGCTGGCTCCCAGACCAAACCAGAACGTGTTCTAAAGCAGAGAACAAGCAACATCTGTACGTCTTTCCAATCAATCATTATTATTATCACATTAGTGGAGGTTGTAACTTTTTTTTCTGTCTCGCATCAGATCAGCCTCTGGACAATGTCCACATTGTTACTATTTGATTATTTACAAATAAAACAAGCTTGAGTTTGACTTTATCATTCAGCATCAACCAAACTCAGTCATAATCTTGACTAATCATCATTAGTCAAGATTATTCCTGATCTGAACTTATCGTGATTCATGATTATTATTCATGATCTGGGTTAATTATGATTAATCATGATTATTTATGATCTTCAATAACCATGATTGTGGTCATTCATAATTCACGTTTAATCATTCTCGCACATGATTTTGATGAACTGTGATTAATCATAATCATTCATGATCATGATAAGTCGCAATCAATCATGCTATTTCACGATCTTGATTAATCATGATCATTCATGCTTTGAACAATCATGATTAATCCTAATCATTCATGCTCTTGATTAATCATGATTTATCATGCTCTTAAATGATCTTGCTAAATCATGATTACCAATGCCTTTTTAATGATTTTGCGAAAACTCGATTAATCATGATCATTCATGATCTTGATTGTAACGATTAATCTGCCTCATTCACGATCTGTATTAACCATGATTGATAATGATCATTCATGATCTTTCTTACCAATGATAAATTGAGTTTATTCATGATCCTAAATAATCATGCTAAATAATTAGCATTCACGATCTTGATTAATCATGATTAATGTAAATATTGACTCCATGTGGCAAACCCTTAAAAAGGGACAAGCAAAAAGAAGAAGATTCATCGTGATTTATCCACAGCTAGTCAACTTTTTTCTTGACTGCACTGTTTCTTTATTTATTTAAAAAATAAAAACTATTTGCTTCACTGATGAATTAGCACTTGGTGTTTATAAGCCTTTAAACCTGACACTTTTAACCAACTTCATGATAGAAATACAGTTTTTTTTTGCTGCTTCAACTTGGTTTCTAACATCAGGTAAATGTGAGACAGAAAGTAAACTGTGAGCAGGAAACAGAGGAACAAACTCATGCACTATATAAACCTGCAGCCGCTACAGGAAGTGCTGCAGCACTGATATAAATTCCGACTGTTTACATTAGTCACAGTCTGTGGGTTTGACTCTGAGCTTTTATTAAACTCAACCACAACCGCATCATGTGTGACACACAGCTGCAGGTGAAACACTGAAGCATCTATGTCCATGTTCATGAACATAGAGAGGACAGGCTGTTCCCAAACACACCGCTACACAAACACACACACACACACACACACTCACCACTGAGTCGACCACGAAGCTGCACCCCACGATCTCCATGCTGTCCACGATGTTACTGATGGGTTTACACTGAGCCACCTCTCCAATCAACTGTGAGGACGTAACACAGAAAAGACTGAGAGTTGAGGTAAAAATTATTAGTTTCGTAAAACTTTATTTCATGTTAAAGTGTTTTTTTTTTCCCCACAGCCGTGAATTTTATCACAGGTTTTATGACCACATTTGGACAGAAAGAAAAATAAAAGTAAATGATTTGTTCACAACTGCCTGTAATATTTAACAACATGACAATTTACTTTTAATTGTACATTTTTATAATAATTTAATGTGTCTTATGTGAACATGAATCACCAAATTAAAACTGACTCTGAGTCGTCCTGTGTGAAGTACTCACAGAGTTTTTCACCCACTCTGTGTACTGTGTGAAGTATCCCACCAAGGTCAGCATGTAGCCCTTTGTTTCCTACAATCAGGGTAAAAACAATGTTATGAACAGGAGTTTTCATTGGTTTCAAGGTGTTTTAAAAAAAAAAAACTTTATGGTAAAATTCTAAAACCCTTAATATCTCTGATTTTAATGCTTCTCAGTAAGAAAACACATCTGCTTGAGGCCACTCTTACCTGCTTGACCACATGTGAAGCATTATGGACGATGAGATACTCTGCTGCATCGATGGCACTCAGGATGTTGTTGACTTTGACCTGAGAAACACAGAAATCTATTTATTTACAGTTGATTCCCATAGAGGTGTTGTTGTTTTTACGGTTGTCTTCTCACAGGGAGGTCGTTGGACATCTTCTGCAGCTGCTTTATGCTCTGACTGAGTGTGTTCTGTAAGAGTCAAAACACACAACCTTAGTGAGTGGAATGTGACATGAATTAGACAGACTGACCGATGACAATGGTTTAAGGAGAGGCTGCAAAAATAGGCTAGAAGTAACTTGGCAAAATAAGTGAGATTGGATATTTAATTTCAGGAATATATAAAAATGAATAATCCCATTTAGAGGAAAATGGGTGTTGGTACTTATAAATGGTTAAACAATGTTATTCGCTACATCTGCATGCTTTAAACTTTATTTATGTGTTACATAAATAACCTATATATAGATATATATATAGAGAGAAAGAGATATGCATATGCACATGTATATTTATACCTGATTCCCTTCCTTTTCTACATCTGCAGCCTCACCATTTTAACACCGTGTTTCTATTTCCATGTCTACAAAGATATCAACTCATCTACACACACATCACATCTGAATTCCCAACATCAACCACAGTGCTACAACAAACACTGACGGCCGCCAGTGTGTTGACGGCAACTTACCCGTGCTCTGACGTATTTCTAGCACCGTTAAATTAACGACAAGGATGAAAAGAAAATGAAAATCACTCACAAAAACGACAAACTTGTTAAAGAAAGATAATCAAAATGCACAATAATCTTAATTTCTGTACTTCCTACAGACTTCCTGTACTTCCAGTTGTTAAAGGATTATTTTCATTACAACTGTTTCAACTTTTGTTTAACAATCGTAAATGTGTATCACATTTTTAATTCTCTTTGATATCTACCGTTGCTTGTTCCATGGGTTCCACCAGATCTTTGTGTATCTGCCTGATGCTGCTGGCGTGTCCTCTCAGTGCATTTTCCAGAGCACCACGCGGCTGTGAACACAGAGCACGTCACTAAAATAAATGAAACAAAATACTTTTTTTTTGTTTAATGATTACAGAATTGACTAAAATCTCAGCCTGTTTAGTTGAAAACAACACAAAACACTGGCAGGAATTGAAGAAATACACACAAACATCTTCAACAGCTCTGATTAGATTTTTATTTCTGCTGCCCCCTACCATCACAGCTGCTCCACAAATAAAAAAAAATAGAGTAACTGTAAATCTCACCAACAGGTCGGCCCGAGCCTCCAGGTCAACAGAGAAGCTCAGAAGGTCCACATCCGTGACTCCTTTATTGACCTATTTACACAGAGATGTTCAATGTCAACACTGAATTCTCATCTTCAGCTTTAAACAATAACCATCTGATATTTTCCGAGATCTACCTCGGCCAAGAAGGCCTCATAGTCGATCTGTCCAATTCCAGAGTTGGCAAAGTTGATGAGGTTGTCTCTGCCGGCCTGCTCCAAAAGAGTGATGTCCTGGAGGTCCACCTGTACACCCTCAAACAGTTTACCCAGGTCCTTGTTGTACTGTAGTGAGACAGACAAAACTCTAAGTGGTCATCCTGTTCCCATTAAACCATGCACCCCCGTAGGAGAGGCTTTCACACAAGGCCAATTCCAAATGGTGACTTTAGTGACACCTACTGCAGTTCGGTTGAGAAATGAGTTGATGTTGAACATGGTCTCCAGCTGCAGGGCGTGGTACAGTCCGTTGTTGTCAAAGCACTCCCTTCAATTCAGACACCACACGTTAATACAGGGAATTTCAAGAAATTCAAACCTTAAAATCAAGGCTTTTTTCTTTCAATAACCTGAATCATCAAACATTCATCTCATCATTTTACCTGTACATGCTTCCAACTGTCAAGTCAATGTTTGGATTTTGAAACAGCATCCCAGGGAGAAAGTTCTTCTTGGCAGGATGCACCATATACGGTGTATCTATAATCTGGACACATGAACAATGTTGGGCCAGTTACTTCAAAAAAGTTACTTATTACTTTTACAATTACTGCTCTGAAAAAGTAACTAGTTACGTTACTCGTTACAAAATTATAAAACTAATAACTAGTTACTTTACTTTAAATAATAATAATAGTGTGTGAGAGACTGTTTATTTTCCTATAAGACAAGAAGACCCGCCCAGGTCTCTTTCTGATTGGCTTAGCCTGAAATGTTGAACTATGTCAACCAATCATTACTCCATTTCAACGCATGGGTTCAGTTAGTGTGGACGGCCGTCTTTCACTCAAGACCGACAGGCAGCAGACAGACTCTGCCGTCACACAGTCCTCTCTCCGTGGCTGGAAGAAACCGTTCATTTGGACCTTAGATAGTTACGAATTACGAGCCCCATTACACCACAGTAACAATAACTGCGTTACTGAATGGGAAAGTTAACGCGTTACTTTATTAGTTACTGGGAAAAGTTGTTTCGTTATGTTACTTGTTAGTCTCAACACTGCACATAAATAGTACACAACTACAGTCCCTTCAGTGACAATGTCCAAGTTTAGAAAAAAAGACAACACAACACGGACAGTTTCTACCTGGAAGATCTGCCTGTTGGACAGTGGTTCACACAGCAGCTTCTCTATGTTTCCACTGGCAACAAACAAGGTGGTAACGACACTCATCAGGATCCAGCAAAATATGAAGGAGAAGCCCACTCCTCTGTGGAAGTAGGAGAAAGATCATAAACATATCTGTATCTGTAATCTATAATAAGTATATACAGATAGAGAGCAATCGATGTTAAAATTCTCTTTAGACAAGGATGGAAAGGATCAGGAATGAGGTGATTAGAGGGACAACACAGACAGGAAGGTTTGGAGAAAATTGGAGATGGAGCTACCAGGTAGGAGACAAAGAGGAGATTGATGGATGCAGTGAGGGAGGACATGGAGGTAGTTGGAGTCAGAGTAGAAGATGGAGGGAACAGAGGGAGATGGAAAACATTGATTTGCTGAGGCAACCCCTGAAAAAGGGACAAACGGATGCATTTTCTGTTTGTGGAGAAATTGCACATAGATTGACTCTTTTTTTTGGAAATATATACTTTATACATACTGTATATATTTTTTTTATTTTTGTTTGATGAATGGCTTCATGAGGATCAATAGGAAATGGGAGTTTTTAATTCAACCTACGCCATCAGCAGGTTCCCGCCAGTGTTTGACAGACATCCTCTAGTTGTTGGTGTTGCTTGTTTGTCGTAGCCACAGCTTCCACACAGCAGCCCCAGACAGTTGAAGGCCAGGACTAGGATGACCATGCAGAGAGCTGCCACACAGCCTATCCACCTGTGACACAGACCGTTATGTCAAACCGTTACCTTAACTAAACAACAACCGGAACCTGTAAATAACCCACGCTGTTGTCTTGACTTTGAATTTTTCCCTCCTGCTCTGATTATTTTGCATCAACAGAAGCAAAGACACACCTGTAGAAATCAATCTGGTCAATCTGTGGGTAGTAGGACTCGATCTTCTTTTGTCCCTCGGTGAGGAAAAGGGTGAAATTTGTGAGAGAGGCTTCCACAGGGAACATCTTGGCAAAATTTGTGATCTCAGTACCAATCTTGTCCAGCATTCCTTTCACTCCTATGCACACATAACACAGTGAGAGAAAAAAAAAACATTAGAAACAAAAGCTAATTGAAATTATGTTACAAAAAAAAAACAGGTTTATTAGATGTAAGGTTTCAGACACGGATGAGAACTTACGAGGTAGAGCTACGGTTTCATTATCCGACAGCAGGAAAAAGAGAGTGAGAGAAAGGAGAAAATATGTGTACGGTCAAGATTTAATGTGGTTTCATGGTGCTAGGGTTTTATCAAGAACACTACAGTACCTGCAACAATGTTTTTAGTTTGTTCTTTCACGAGTCTTGGTGTGTCGTTAAAGGATGAGTAACCCTGTGAAAAACCATAAAACAAATATAAAATTAAATCATTTTGTCTTTCCACAGAAGACGAATTAGAATCTGTTCTCGCACATGAAAATATTGCATATTAAAATGATCAGGGAGACACGGACGCACCTTTTGAACAATGTTGCTCAGATCAGTTCTCAGCAGTGTGTCTACATTCCCTATGGCGTGATCGATATTTGGCAGCTGCACATCAAATAAAGAGATGGAAAAAGTAAAGTTATTTAAAAGAGGGGGAAAAAAATGAAGAAATTGTGTTTTAAACAACAGTTTCTTTGATACCTTCAGATAATTCGCACTGATTCCCAGCTGGGACAGTGTGGCTCGAATGGCGTTACAGGTGGGAGAGACGGCTCCGTTGGTGCAGGCCGGGTCAGACAGAGTGTTGGTCAATGACGCTCTCTCCGCTGACAGTGCGCCCTGAAGTTTTCCAGTCCCCTCCTGAAGGACCTCCAGTGAGGTGCTGACGCTCTCCAGCGCCTCCTTGGTCTCCCTCATGGCTATGAAAAGTACATATGAGGGATAGATATAATTTGACTTAATATTTAAGTAAATGTAAACACAGAACATATATAAGACTATCAACAACAACCACAAAGACACAGGTCACAGTAACAGCACTTGACAGTCCACAGAGGAACAGGAATAATAACTTTTTCTTTAACAACTCAATTCCACAAACTACATCACGAGCACAGCACCAATCACCATCTGTTATTACCTTTGATTGCATTCTCAACTTTGGCTTTAAACACAAACGTGAGTAAAATAAAATAAGAAAAATGCATTAAAACATTTAGTAATGTGTCGTAAAACCATCCCAAGACATAGTAGGTTCGAGACAATGTTTTAATAGTAGTCTTCATTGAAAAAAAAAAATCATCACAATTTTTTGTTGTCATATAACTAAACTATATGCTTTTCTATAATTACACTAGTCCACTTCTGGCACTTGAGCACCCTCTGGTGGTTTCGTTGGAATGTTGTTTGCAGTGAGGACGAGCTGAGTTATCGCTTTGCTGTTATATTTTCACTGCTTATAGATGGTTTGTTCAGCAGGTTTTCGTAATTGAATTCTAGCAGCTTTATTGTTTCTTTATTGCCCAGTAATACTTTGATTAATAAATAATACTAAAACCTTGATAATTGTTTTTTTATATATACGTATGTTTATACGTATGAAACTTTGTTTCTGGATTTTTTTAAGTTCAAGTTTAATAAAGAAAACATTACTATGACTTTTGAACAAAATAATTATGTATCCAGAAGAGTAGACAGAGTTTATGGTATAAAAGTAGTATTGTATTACCATAATATCATAGGGAGAAGACAGGAGGTAGAGCTGGAGGTGGCAGAGTTAAAGACATTGAGATCCTCTTTAGGACATGATCAGGAAGGAGGTCAAAAGAGGGACAACACAGACAGGAAGGTTTGATGAAAAAGCTAGAGAAGATGGATCGAGATGGTTTGGACATGTTCAGAGGAGGGACAGTGGATACATTGGTAGAAG
>JAFBJS010005163.1:14706-51242 GCA_016785265.1 Paraplagusia blochii
AAGAGAATCTCAGCATCTTTAACTCCTCCACCTCCAGCTCCGTCTCCTGTCTTCTATTGGTTGTGTCTCTCAACTACACATCATGTGGTTTGTCTCTGTCCTGTAAACCTTTCCCTTAACTTTAGTTGACGCTTTTCTATCACAGATCATACATACAAATACACACACACATATATATATATATATATATATATATATATATATATATATCAACTTACCTGTAGCAATAGGACCACGTTTTCTGGCTGGAACACCATGGCCAGAGTTGATCGAGGTGCAACACACACAAACACAATAAACAAACAAAATAAAAATAAAAAATCTGAGTCAATTGGATCAGAGATGAATGTACATTTTAAATACAATACAACATAAATAGGTATATTATATGTTATATATTATAAACTCACAGTTAAGTCTTTACATTGTTTGCATACATGCGCTACACAGCAACTGTATAGAAAACTATAAAAGATTTTATGATTGCTAATTTTGCAACACAATTGCATTTCAACAGTGCTAATTATGAACCTTTGTAAGACTGTCCATCAAACCTACCTTTCTCCATTCCTCTAGTTTAATTCCACCCATGTTTTGCTGAATGATTTTAACAATAAGTTCTGAAATGAAAAGAACAGATCACATTATAAGCAAGTATTTTCCATCTGCATTTTTGAGTCACTTTTCAGCCCATGGCCACATTGGCATGCAGATGAGTGTATGTTAAAGATGAGGAGCACGTGTGATAACCTACAGTAGTAAACTAATCCACAGTGGGGTCACTGGCATCCAGGCCAGTAGTTTGTTTATTTGGGTCAGCAGCACTGACCCAACATTGTTGTTTCTCCTTAACCTGACCAGATAGTTATCACTCAAACACACATTCTCACACAAGCGTGCCCACTAATCCAGGCAGACAAAGACGCAGGACCATTAGGGGAAATCCTAATCCACTACCTGGAGTGTGTGTGCAGAGGAAAAACAAAGTTACTGAAAGAAACTCCACTGTTTCCTTCTAATTAATCATCTCAGATTAGCTGCAGCTGTTAGCCTGAACCTTAAAGGGGCAGCAGACAGGATGTTGACTCTGCTTCATTAAAAGAAAATCAGATATAAATTAAATATAGTGCATTAATTGTCACATAAAAACACAAATCCAGAGCCAACAGTGGCATGAGGCTCAGACGTTCACTGTCCTGATCTGTAATCCTGCCAACCATACTTACCAACCATTCTTTCATTAATTTTCTGCTTGTCTGTTGCCTGGCCGCAGAGGCAGCTGACACCACCCAAATCACATTGCTCCATACTGTGAGCCTTCCTGTGGGTGGTGAGCCCACAAGAAGTTACATGGGTTGGGACAGTGCTCAGAGCTCAGAGCACCTCAGTGGTAACGTGGCAGCTGGTGGATTCGAACCTGAAGCCCTGCGTCCCATGTCCACTGCCTTAACCACTAGGCCACCACTTACCAACCATACGATACCAACATATACAACTAATTATCCTGCAGCCATTTTCCTGCAATGCCAGAATTTCCCTTATACATAGATAAGAGAAAAGGCATTTTACCATTTTAGCCTTAATGAATGACTTCACTGCTGATGACACTGATGTCATGAAATCCCAACCATTCTAAATCATAATGTACTCACTGTTCCCAAGACTTTATGCAATTTTTTTTTTGCAAAACACTGAATAAATGTAAATAATACAGATACAGAGGTCACTCCTAATACTACACTGACCATAACCAGTAACTAACAGTTTCCCAGACCTTCACTTTGGCCCAGAGACAAGGACTCTGGGCCAAAGGGCGGTGGACTTCCAGTAGGCTCACCACCTGCAGGAAGGTACAGTATGGTGCAATGTGATTTAGGTGGCGCCAGCTGCCTCCACCATACTGAAAAACTGATAACATGTAGAGTCATGGAAAAATATTCGACCATCCTTGTTTTCTAAATGTCTTGTTCATTGTACAACATGGTTTTGATGAGCTAATTATGAGCTTATGAGCTAATTATGTTATCATTATTTAACCAAACAATGGTACCCATAGTGGTGCCCAGCATTAACATGAACTAGGAACACAGGAAGCTGGAGTCATATTTTTTTCCATGACTTTATATTTTTAGCTGTGCAATCCACTATACAAGCAGCTGCCACCTAGTGACTGGAGGCTTGTTATAATTCAAGGATTAGAGCAGTGGTACACCTTAAGTTACACTTTTCAATATTTAAATTAGGTCATAGCACCATCTGCAGGGGAGGTGTGGGAGCCATACGTTCCCTGTATTATAGACAGGGATAAATGCAGCTTTGTGTCCATGTTGTTTCAGGTTAAAACAACTGTACTGTCCCTCAGACTGTTACGTAGGATGATGCCATCCCTGAACACGCGGCACTAGAGCATGTCTGATACCACCTGTTGTAGCTCAGCCTCTTAGTTAGCATTAGCCACAGAGGGAGAGTTAAGCCTACGCAGCTTAGCTCAGTGACCCAGTAAAGCAACAAAGATAAAAACATCTCTGTCACTAAGAGAAATAAAAAAAAGTAGATTATTAAGAGTATCCGGACACTTCATGCAGTTCTTGAACCTCGGGAAAAAGTGGAATTCAAACTTTTTAGCTTTTTTTCATTGTTTTAAATTGTATCCAAATGACTGAAACCAGTTAATTTAGTGATTTAAAATAGTTCCTTAAAGCATCATCAGCACCAACACATGAGTCACTGCTAATAGTTCCCTGCTAGAGTCAAAACTTACAACCTTCTTACTGTCAGGTGTAAATATAGACAAACACAATCCTCCCCCTGAAGATTACTGGAAGGCCTTATGCAACCTTACACAAACAAGCATCGCTGCTGCTTTTTGGCTTCTCAAAGGTTAGCTATATGAACATGGGTAAGACGGATGTAGTTTTGGTAATGGCCACCAGGGTGTGATCCACTCTATCCATTCTGGATATGAAAGTAAGTTATAGTTGTTAAGTTTAGCAAACCAAACATTCTAAAACCACAACATTCAACAAGAGAAACAAGACCTTATATTTAGTTCTCTGGTTGTATCTTCACCAAATCTGAAGGTGTTTTCTAAAGGTCATATCCTGGAACTATCATCTCAGTAACATGGAAGTCACACAACAGCTTGTTTCAAGACGACTGCTGTGATGGTGCTGTCCATGGTGCTGATGCAGGCCACTGAAATATTCTCTCTACAGAAGAAGAACCCAAAACAGAACCATATTTTCTACCTGAAATTATGTTGATACAAACATGTATTTAAAGCTAATTAGTGTCTTGATGGACAAGTTCCTTTACAATAGTAGAGGTATACATATAAAAAATATTTTGTCCTGCTGATCTTTGCACCTCAATATAACGTCCACCCCATTTATCTTACAATCAAATACAAAAATGAAGATGTTACTTAAGAACATGAAAGTAAATGCTATGGCAACGGTGGGATTAGAACCCACGCCCCCACTGAGACCTCAATCCAGCGCCTTGGACTCCTTGGCCACGCCAACCCATCTCTTGCAACAAAATTTTTCTTTCTTTGACAGTTGCCAAGTTTTGAGAATTGAAACCACATATTAACTCTATTCAGTATTTTATCTAATCTAAATCTGCTGGGGACTGTAATGTAAATGTAGAAAAGTGAACAACTTCACATCTATAATACAAAGATTTATTTTATTTAAATATTTGCATATATAATTTGCAGTTATGGTAGGACTGCGTATTGTTCCACTTGTCCTCACTCTAAAATGTTTTAGAGTTTTTTCAAATTTTTGTAAAAGAAATTTAATTTTATTGTTTTTTAATAGTAGACCTTAATTTGTTGATGTCTGTAAGATAATTGATAGACTCTATATACCAGATATAGGTACTGTATAAGGAGGAAAAGGCTAGATATGATTTAAAATTTGGCAGCGGTGGGATTCGAACCCACGCCTCCAAAGAGACTGGAGCCTTAATCCAGCGCCTTAGACCGCTCGGCCACGCTACCCACAATTGACAATCAAAGTTGATTTTTTTAGACTCTTGTTCAAATCAATCAACCATTGATTGTTTGATTGAATCATTGATTGATCACGTCATTGATTGATTTATTGACTTATTGATTGATTGGTTGGTTGATTGATGATAAAGAGACTGGAGCCTTAATCTAGCGCCTTAATCAGCTCGGCAACGCCAGCCCATGAGATTCCCTTTAAAAGGTTATTCTTTTTATATTCAAATCTGTGCAGATCTACAATAAATTGCATGGATGACAGATTCGAGTAACTGTTGTTGGTAAGAGATACTGTCTTTTGGATGTGAGAGACCTTACCGTACTGTCCATGGATTATCAACAGTGCCAAGTGTTGGTGAAGTGTCCACTTGTTTCTATTACTGTATAATTCATAACTAAAAGCTTGGCAGGGGTGGGATTCAAACCCACGCCTCCTGAGAGACTTAAACCAAGCGCCTTAGACCACACTACACCATGAGGTTTCTTTTAAGGGTTAATCTTATTAAATTCCTTTAGATTTGTGCACATCTACGATAAAGTGGTTAATCACCAGCGCCACCCTATACATTTTTATTTTTTCTGTAGTGGTGGGATTCGAACCCACATCTCCATAGAGACTTGGGCCTTAATCTAGCGCCTTGCACCACTTAGCCACTCAGCGGAGTCGTCATAAAGTAACATTATCAAAGTTGCATTCTCTGCTTTAAATAACTGTAGTTACTCATGGATTCATTCTTAGTTAGATACAGCAGATCTTAGCCTACATGGTTCATCAACAGTGTCAAATGTTGGTAAAATCTTGATTTAATTCTTTAAACTAAAAGCTTGGCAGCAGTGGGATTTTAACACACATTCACTGAGAGACTGGAGCTTAAACCCGGCAATCAGGAACATCCTGGAAACTGAACTTGCTTTGACATCTGCATCTTGAATACAACACATTGGTGCAGGGTGTTTCAGAAATCAGCTTAGGCTGGGACCCATATGGGTTTGTTGACATGTGGCACTGAGGCCCATTGCCAAGACTCCATATTTGTGTTTAGACCAACTGCCAACCACACGTGACCCACAAAACTGAACTACTTCAGTCTTTTACTGTCAATCTCAAGGCTGTCTCGTGAGGCCCACGTACAGAGGTGATGTGGGCTGTGTACCACATATTACGCAGGATGCTAAAGAGTTGGCATGAAATCCAGGTGGAATTGGCTTCCTGTGTCTGACGGTGACTACATGGGTGAAGTCCCTCTCACAGGAGCAGCATATGGTCCAGCGGATTAAGGTATTACGCAGAGAGAAAGCCTCTTCAAACCGCCGATCTGTTAATTGATTACCACGGCAGCAGCACTAACCCCGAACACCAAAATGGCAGCAACTTAAGTCCTTCAATCCTATTGCAGTGTGTCATTCTCCCAGTGTGACACACAAAACACAATCAAACCACTATTAGCTGCTTGTAGCTTTATATATATCTCACTGGGTGTTTGTACTACACCAAAGAGCAACTCTTCACTTTGTTTCCCAATGTTCGGGCTCAGTGTTAACTCCCCCAATGAAGACAGAGCTGCTGTATATGTACATTTGTCTCTAAGGAAACAAGGAGACATCCTAATCTCATGCAGCATATTTTTGACTTCTAAACTCAGGAAGTTACAGGCAATGGTTATGTTGATTTGGCCACAAATGCACTAAACTCTAAATAAATTAAACATTTCTGTGGGTTTTACTTTTACGGAGATGGTGTAGAGCCAAATAAAACAGTTTCCAGTAGAAATCGGATGCTAACATTTGTAGCTGCACCTCAATCCACTTTTTACTGAGAGAGATGAACGCCCAAGAGGAGAGTTTTAGAAGAAAAAGATAATATCACCAACAGATTGATGACAGGAAAAATAATTGGAAATATAACTTAGGATATCTTTGCGAGAAGCTATCTCACCGTGTTCTGTTTTCCGTCTTACCTCCGATGTACCAAAACTTTTTACGTTAAGTACCTTGAGACATGATGGGAAATGATTTTAACATTTTCAACTGCTTCGTGTTCATCGATATTTGGACGTAAACACTTAAGGTTGAAATATACACAATGTTTTTCATCTTGAATATGTGATATCATAATATTTGGCATCAAATAAAGTGATACAATTTCTTTTATTAACTATATTATCAGTGTTTCATTGCACCACTGTTACATACATTACGGTATTTAACTTTTATCTCATGTCACATGGGGATAGATACATATGTTATACTGTCTGCCTCTTATATATAATATAATATATATTATTCTCACTTTAGCCCAGTGATTAGCGGCTTGAAATAGAATACCAACTTGAATTTTAATAATATTTTTTTTATGTTATTGCTCACGATCTACCAACAGTCCTTTGGAGATCTACTGGTAGATCCCGACCAACATATTGGGATTTTAGTACTGGATTATTATCACAGAGATTAATGACAGGTTAGAGTTTCTATCTTCAGAACTTCTCTAATTTATCACTTTTGATAAAAGCCCCTGTCAAATGTTATATTAGTAAAATATAATATAAAACAGCGGAGTTATTAGGGCAGTAGCCTCACCTTTGGGGAAGGGATTCGGCTGAACAACGTAGAGAAAAGCGTGGACCATGTGAAAAAGAATTCCTATAGCTCCTGGTTCGTAGTAGGCATGAGTATCGTAAACTGCCGCTGGTACGAAGCCGAAGTTGAGGGGCTCCATCGGCGGAGGAGAGCGCTGTCTCTGCCGGGAGCCCTCATGAAGCTCCGCCGGGACCGTGTCTCTGTCTGCCGCCTGTTGCCCGCTGCTGGACCCCCAGAAAAGCAGCAGGACGAGACCGCGAGTCCACAACATGTCTCACAACAGTCCAGTTTTATCGAAAGTTCGAGAAAAGGTAACAAGAATTACAAAAAAAAAGTTTTACTTCCCGACCTCCGGACGTACAGTGGGATTGAAGAGCGGGAGAACTGGCACCTGTCCCTGTGAGAGGACACCCGTCCCTCCGCTAATGTCTCCGAAATACTTTCCAACACGGAACTTTGTCTCTTAGCATCCGTCAGCTCCGGGTTCCTCGGTACGGACTCATTACAGACATTTTCCCCGAGCGGGTCGGGTGGAATATCGACGCTGTCTCCGGTCAATCTTCGCCCGCACTGTCACCGACGCCGAGCACCAGTCTGCGCGTTCTCGCGGACAACCTGTTGGGCTCGTGCCCGCCATCCCTCGGTGTGTGTTTAAGTTCTTGTTTATACCATGATATGGGGACCAGTGGTTTAAATTACGACGTAAATAAAATGTGGAAACCAGGACTTTTTTTTTTACAGCTGTTAAATTACTACATCAAAAATAAGATTTTCAAAATAAAAGAGATATAACCGACACAAAAGAATTACTTGATAAAATTACTTCTCTCTCTATCAACCCCCAAACCTCCACCTTAAGATTTTGCTGGGAGTTTTTCCTCCATCAATGCGAAGGTACTATTACACATGTATCAAACTCAGGCCCCTGGATCAAATTTGGCCCAGGATGTAGTTATATTTGGCCAGTGAAATACATAAAATGTCCACTAGGGTAGGCCCACTATAACCCAATAAACTGGGAGGGTTTACAGTATTAGTCCTTTAAGTTATAGCACATATACAGTATATTGTTTTGGTTTACAGTGTAAGAACTGAAACAGCTAAGTGGTATCATAAGGAACATACACTACTGATACTCATGTTACTGTATTATACCATATTATATTAGCATATATTATTTGTATCACAAAGAAAGACAAAGAAGAAGAAGAGGTCGATTTTTTAAGACAAAAGGGAAAAGAGGGAGGTTAGAAGTCTGGTCCGAAGGTGGGAACCGTGAATGTAGGTACAATGACAGGGAAGGGTAGAGAGCTAGCTGACATGATGAAGAGAAGAAGAGTGGATGACCAGGTGGAAGGGCAGCAGGGCTAGAAATATTGAAGAAGGTTTTAAGTTATTTTATCATGGCTCAGATGGAAAGAAAAATGGAGTAGAGTAGCGATCATCAGGGGAAAGTATGCTAGAAATGTGGTGGATGAGTAACGAATGTTAGACAGGTTGGTGTGTGTGTGAAGGTAGAAATAGAAGGAGTGATGTTGAATGTTGTCAGTGGTTACGCTCCACAGGTAGGCCGTGAGTTAGCAGAAAAGGAGAAGTTTTGGAATGAGCTGCATTTGGTCGTAGAGAGAGAGTGGTGATTGGAGCAGATTTCAATGGTCATGTAGGACAAGGGAACAGTGGTGATGGGGAAGTGATGGGTCTGTTTGGAGTTGGGGATAGAAATTTGGAAGGACGGGCAGTGGTAGATTTTGCAAAAAGAATAGAAATGGCCTTGGTAAACAACTATTTCCAAAAGAGAGAGGAACACAGGGTGACATACAAGAGTGGAGGCAGGTCCAGAGGATTACCTCTTCTACATATTCTGTGTAGAAGAGGTAATCTGAGGGAGATTAGTGATACAAGGAGCAGAGGTGGTGAAGGTGCAGGAGTTTAGATACTTGGGATGAACTGTTCAGAGCAGTGGAGACTGTGGAAGAGAGTACAGGGAGGATGGGACAACTGAGAGTCAGCTAAGGTGAAGGGACAGGTTTATAGGAGCCACCAGCCATGGTGGATGGATTAGAGACACTAGGAATAGGTAGAAGACAGGAGACAGAGTTGGAGGTGGAGGAATTAAAGATGCTGAGATTCTCTTCAGGAGACACAAGGATGGACAGAATCAGGAATGAGGTGATTAGAGGGACAACACAGACTTTTCTCCAAGGATTGGAGAAAAAGCTAGAGAAGCCAGATTGAGATGGTTTGGACATGTTCAGAGGAGGGACAGTGGATACATTGGGAGGAGAATGATCCTAGAGATGGAGCTACCAGGTAGGAAACGAAAAGGAAAGCCAAAGAGAAGATTTATGTATACAGTGAGAGAGGACATGTAGGTAGTTGGAGTTAGAGTTGGGGATACAGAGGACAGAGTGAGATTGAAATTGTTGACTCGCTATGGCAACCACTGGAAAAGGGACAAGGCGGAAGGAGAAGAAAGAATTGTAACTCATCAGATATGGATGTAAAACAAAAGAAAAAGAAAAAAAACGTCTATTGTCTGGGAGTCTGTGACGACAGACGCTCTCTGTGTCCCTCTGTTCCTCTCGGGGTAAACAGTGGACACCACTGTTTGCCTTGTGAACAAAGTCTGAAGTGACTGCTTTCAATGGAACTTTCACTTTTTCACACAGAAGCCGTTATAAAATATCTGGTTTTATTCTCCTTTTGTCCCACGAGGAGAGGCATTTACAGAGTGAAAATAAAAACATCACAAGTCCAATGCAAACATTGAAAATTAAAGGCTGTCCATGTTTCTTCTCACTCACTCTCCAACAAACACACAGAGATTGGACCCCTACTGTCAAACCAGCACAGTTAATTCACATCTGAGCACAGTCATTGTTTACTGCATAAAGAAAAAGATTTTACTGATTCTTTTTTTAACAAAAACACTTCTTAGGTCCAGTCCATCATTTGCATTTAACTGTTTCACTATCGTTCTTGTCACATGTTCTTTAAGAAGAAACAATATTTCTTTTAGGTAAACCAATATCCTTGCGACTAAATTGTAAATCTTTGTAATCCAAAGGTTTTTATTAATTATTATTCTAAGAACCTATGATGGCCGATTTCTGCAAATAAAATGACCTCTAGTGGGCGTTCTAGTGTTAAACTTTAAGACTTTGAAAATACACAATTTGTTTCATATTGAACAGAGTTTTGTTCAGAAGAAAATGACTAAAAGAATCATAATCGTATCTTATCCTGCAAAGCAAACTTAGCTGAAATTGTCCTATAATAACAGTTGGGTTATGTATACTTTTTTAATCCCTCCAATATTTTTTTCCAGTTACCAAAAACTGCATGGTCCCTGTAGTAGGTCAACCCAGTAGGTGGCAGTAATGCAACTCTTACTCAAAATTTGGGAAGTTTACACATTACACTGGCTTAAATAAAAATAATATATAGATAATAATATATATATATATATACATATATATACATACATATATACATACATATATATACATATACATATATACAGTGTATGTGAAACACTGACAATTTTTGCACACTCAACTGTTTGACCTGTTTGTCTTTCAAATGTGTGTGTATTGCAACCTACGGGGGGAAAAGAAGTAGTACATTATCCCAGATTACAAATACAGAATACAAAAATATTTAGCAGAATACTGTAGACTACATTCATGATCTTAGAAAGTTGGTAGCACGGCTGGCTTGACGTGACTGTTATATAGACAAAGACAGAAACTGAACTAGGCTGAACTCGACTCTGGTCCGAGTTTTTAGAACAGCCGTTTAATAAAAAGAGGAAAAAAAAAAAAAGTTTAACCAGTTGAATGTTAGCCTCATGGCCCGACACATTTTTTTACAAGTAACCGTTACTACCTTATGAAGCCTCTGATGATAATGGTTAAAGTAACAGCAGTATGTACTAAAGTGATGCTGGTGTCACACACCATGAATTTAAAGTGAGAGCAGGCTCACTGATGTACTTCAACAAGACATTTTCCTCAGTTCACAGTATTTCATTTAACAAAAAAAAGAAAAAAAAGAGGAATATTTGCTTCACCCTTAAAACAGAATTGCTGCCTTGACAAACAGACACAGTTCAGTTATGTCACTGACCGTGAAGTGTTAACTCTGATGGCAACCTAATGAATGATGTAACTGAGGAACAAGTTTGTTCCTTGATTTTTAAGAAAAAAACGGTCTGACATTGTCCGTAAAAATTGGTTTTGAAATATTGTTTTTTCATACTTTGGAATAAAAAAAAAACTATTCTTAAAAAAATATGTTTTTCTGTTAGATCTAAAAACCAACTCCACCCCATGATTGTGCTTCTGATCTCACGTTAGCACATCCCGCCTCTCGACGCCCGCTCATCACTTACACAAGCGTTTTCCTTCGGTTGTGCGCTGTTCCAGCTGCTTTTCTGCCGCTTTGCGCGATGTGCGTCATGATCCTTACAGCATACTCGACAACACGCCTGACACAGCTCAACACATCAGTGGGGGGGGGCTTCTGACGCTTGTAATAACAGCTTTATGCCTTAGCTGGTTTTCTCCACAATAAATAAATAAATACTTAGGTCAGGTGCCCGAGAATGAGTTCATAAGTCTGAGCGTGTTCCCTGACCCGTGTTTGATCCCTGAACTGTTGCTGTGTTTCCAGGACATTGACTGTTCTGTTCCCATGGTTCTCAGTCTATTCTGTTGCCACAGATAGTGAAGCGGTCGATCTCTAACAAATCTTTCTTGGGGGTTCTGTTGGTGAGTCCGTCTCCTTCCATTCCTGTGTCCGTGTTGATGATTTTGTCCTCCTCCTCACCGTCGGGCGTCGTCAGGAATGTGTCCGAGTCGCTCTTGGGGATTGTGTGTTCAGAGTTCTCTATAATGACGGGAAGGTGAACGTTGTCCGATGTCACAGATGTTCCTCCTTTGTCTGCAGCGGCGGCTTCTGTTTGTGAAGCAGATAGAGGTTGTTGTGAGAAGACAAACAAAAAGTGCTTTAAGACAGACCAGGGCAAACTAAGACCCAGGCCTGCTGGGCTTTCTCATCTAGCCTGCCAAACATGTCCAAATTACACAATCAATCTATATTTTCATTATATCTTCTGCCTTGTCCCTGCAATGCCAGCATTCATTCATTTTATTTTACACAAATGCCTCATTTATCTGCCTCTTATCCTGCTCCCCCCGTCAAATGTTTGTTCCCACTGTGACCTGGGAGTCAAAATATTTGTCCATCCCTGCCATAAGGCCTCTAATCAATCACTGATCAATATTAATATGATTTGATCAGGCATTTATATCAAATTCGACTTCCTTTAGAAAACGTTCTGTTGTGTTTAACCTTGAAAGAAATATTAAAAGAAATGAAGTCTAACCGTTACCATGCTGAGGTGCTGTGTGAACATGTTTGGAGCGATGAGCTCTGGAGTTGACACGGCTGGAGACAGCAGATGGCGGGGGGTCAAAGAGCTTCTCCTCCATGTTGGCTTCTTTCACTAACACACATGAGTTCCCCAGCAAAATGATGCTGTTGAGAACTTTAAGAGTTATCATTCTGTTGACACATAAAAAATTATGGGGGAAAAAAAGCAATTAAAAGTTGGCAAATAGGAAGAGAGGGTGTAAAAATACATTTTTGATGTCAGACAGTTGGAAAAAGGTTTTTAGACAATGCATACAGCTCTACTGTGGGCTATTCATTTGATGATGTTATGGTTTATTGATATTTTGTTCAGCTTAAAAAATAAAAAAATAAAAAAAATAAATCGAAAATTTGATGAGGGTCTAAGGACAGAGAATGTTACCAACCCTGGAATGCCCTATGTGACTAATCTGAACTTAGTCTTGGAACTTTTATTATTTTTTCTTGTAAACCTTCATTTTCTTCTTCTTTCTTGTCTTCTTGTAATTAATAAATCCAAAATAAATAAAATTCGTTTGTGCTGCCACACATATTACTACACAAAAATATTTTACTCAGATATTTCACGAAAATATTTGGGTGAAACTTTCAGACTGTGTCCCAAAACCTTTTTTCCACCACTGATAATTAACTATTCAGGAACAAACTCTATATTTACCCCAGGTAAAACAGGAGGACACACATAAAGGAGAGTGAACCCTGGATTTTCACCGAGCTCATCACAACTCTGATCAACTGCCCAAAGCAAACAAAGACACAAAGTTAGATCTGTACTGTCCACACACACACACACAATGTCAACAGCCAAAGTTCAAACTTTTTGTGACTGACCAGCAGTGCTAGAGGCAGAGGGATGAATCCCATTCTTCTGGACACTGAGTCACTGTAGTCGGTGTAAGCCTGGGGACACAGCCGACACATTATTTTACAAATTCAACCAAAGGACAGTAGGAACTGATGACTCAGTCAAGCTACTGTAGAAATGTGATTCAATATGAATCTGAGATGTCAAGAAAACGGGACAAATGCATAGCACATATATATATAAATATATTGTGCAGTCTTGTCTTTTAAACCTTTTAATTTGTCTGAAACATAGTTGTTATAGCGAGGGATTTACTTACATTCTTTTGACGGCTGCTTACAAGATCAAAAGCAAGGCTAGCTCGGTATTCTCCGTACACCTAGGAAATATGGAAAAGTCATCAATTCACTGGGAGCTGATGTGAATGAAGTCAAAAGAAGTAAAAAGTGGATAAAAAGATATACTACTACTGCTACGACTTCTATTGTTAATAATAAAAATAAAAAATAATATTATTGGAGAGGAGAGTCTAGAGAGTCTAGTCTATTAGTCTAGAGCAGTGGTTCCCAACCACTGGGCAGGGGACCCGTACTGGCCCATGGGTGAATTGGTGCCGGGCCGCAGAGATATAATGTTTCCTTTTGGTCCCATCTGGCTATTACTTACACTTGATCCATACCCATATCAACAAAAGAACTGAACTAGGATTCCATCATCAATAATGCAACTATATTTGATAAGGAAATATTTTCTCAGTGAAGACAATAACATAAACTCCGACACAGAGTCATTGATACAAGATTCTAACCTTTTATACTGTTCTAGTAGCAGAAAGTTATAGGCTGTGTGCATTTGAGAAATCCTTGTTGTGCCCATGTACATACAGTTCATTCGGGCAGGAAGATTTTATAGGTAGGGAAAATAAACACCAGAAATTAAATGTACTTAAATTTGACTTAACGACTGGTCCGTGAAAATAGTACGAGACTTTTAACTGGTCCGTGGCGCAAAAAAGGTCACTGGTCTGGAGAAGACTCCCACACACAGTGTTAACGTGGTTTGGAGATAAAGGGGTTAATCTCTTCCTGGGGCTTATGGCATCCATTACATAATTTTTCTAACAACTATTCTTAAAAAAAAAAAAAGACTAACAGACAATTTGTCTTGCAGGCCACATGTGGTTCTAAAATTTGAGTCATAGGCCAGGTCAGGATCAGAAAGATTGAGTATTTGCGTGAACTAAGATAAAAGATGAGTGAATTATTGTAAAAGTATAATTTGGACAAGTTGGGCGGGCTGGATCAAAATGCCAAACGGGCCGCATCCGACCCACGGGCCTTAGTTTGCCCAGGTCGGATTTAGAGAGGTGTGTGTGCAGAGAGAGTGCACGTAAACGGTTGGAGTTTCTGTCTCTTAAGCCAAAAGATTTCTCCCTAATCTGTGAGGTAGTAGAAGGAGAAAATCCAAATCCATAATCCGCTGAATAGGCCTTTAGCATTACTATGAACTTCACCCACAGGTTCATGGATCATTGAGCCCACACAAAAAAACTACCGTAATCCTGTTCATGAGGTGATAGTACTAGGTACTGACCCCATGACCATGTGCTGTGCTATTTAAATACCACTCCAGATATGATTGAACAGCAAACTATTAATGCACACAAAATCCTAATAAAATAACTTTAGATTTTGATTTGAAACAGGGACCATTTCTATTTATTTGAAATTATTTAACAAATTGCGTTAAAAAAAGAAAGTGACTCCGTTATTCCTTTAAAAAGTAGGTCCTTACTGTCTACTGTGTTTATATACACAATACAATAGACATTAAATCACATTTGTGACAATATCAACAACTGAATAAATTGGATAAATAAAATGCTTTCACTACTCACATCAGCACTGATGTCGTTGAATTTAGTGATGAAGGCATGCTTGACCACATCTACGGCCACTTCTGACGCGATGACCATCAGCACATCAGGAAGCAGTACCCACATGTGGTCTAAAAGGAGACACAACAGGAAATCAGTGTTGCTGTTTAGTGTCCGCCTGTTGTAGCATCTGTATCAGTGAGTCTGTTGAAGTCTGTTGAAGGCAGCGTTTACCAGGGTTCCAAGAAAACTGCTCCATGTTCCTCAGACATACGATGAGCAGCAGGATGTAGTTGGTAAATCTTTCTTTAATGTCTGTGGGACACAAACAATATAAATATTAAGACAGCCAGGTGGTTCATCTAGTCCACACCTTCCAAACTCAGTCCTGGGGACCGAATCTGGTCGATTTGGTCTCTATATACTGGCAGGGTTTGTTGGTATTAGCCGATGTTAGAGCTTAGGTTTTTAGTTATTGGCCTGCAAAAAATAGATGTGCGTTAAAAAGGATAGGGATAAAAAGACCTAAGAAAAAAGATTACTGATGTATGTTTTATTTTTAATTTAATTTCTTATGGTTTTTGAAAACCAGAGCAGGTTCAATGTTTCCCCTAAACTGAAGTTTTTTTCTATATGAAATCAATCTGATTAACTCAATACACAATGTATTGAATACATACATAACGAAGGCATATACAGAATTCAGTTTATATCCAAATATGCTTCACTTCATACAGTGTTTTATTCAGAGGAGAACTCACCGCTATTTGACATCTGGAAGAGATTGTTCTTTTCAAACTTCTTGAACACACTTCCCTTGATCTCCACAAACTGAAAGAAAAAAAGCAGAGATGTGCAGGAGGAACTATTGCTCCTGCTGTCGGTGCTGCTGCTGCTGCACCAGTAATGAAACGCATATGTCTGTGTACTGTATGTTACTCACGTTGTTTGACATCATAATGGTGAGCAGAGACTTGTTGTGTGAGTTGAAGGCAACATTCAAAGTGGTGGCCTGAACCATGATCAGAATGGCATGAAGAACTGAGTACATTTAAGTCAAGGAGCAGAAAAAAAACACTTTTTTCCTATGTATACATTTATAAAAATACTACATTTTACCTAGTATAACTTATAGCAGAATTTACAACGATGTAAACATATACTGTACATACTTACATTAGTGTATGTTTGCCTGACCAACTGAATGATTAGCACTTGGACAACAAACTCAACACTGATAGAGAAAGAAAACAAAAAAGCAGGTTCTTCCTATTCAGGATACAGACATAGAGCACAGCCATCAGGAAGTGAGGAATGACACCTATGTGTGCTCTTTTCTTCTCCTTCGGTTCGGTCGCTGTCCAGTACAGAGCATCCAGAATGTCCTGACCAAATGATGAGAACAGCCGATCGGCTACCTGATAAAATGAGAAATAAAAACAGCATCATGAGGAGGTGAGTGAACAGATGACGGAGATGTCAGCGATGATTCAAAGTCACGGAGTTTACCTCTAACATGTTGTATATGATGTACAGTTTGATGACAGACTGCCCCCTGATCAGGTGGTACATCATGGCGTAGTCCACGTAGCTCATCATGGAATAACACAACACCATGATGAAGCCTTTCAACACATCGCACACCTGGGCTGGTTGCAACAGACGTGAACCACTAAAAAAATGGACCCCAAAAAAAAACACACCTTCAGATAAAACATCCAAAATACTCCCACACTCTTTAAAAGGAGATTTTACTGCCATCTACAGGTCAAAGACAAAACTAGTCGTTTCTTCCTTAAAAAATTAGACATGTTTTGCTTGTTTGTTTAAAAACACTTCCCAAATTAACTTCTTAACAGACTTCACCTGAAGCCGCAGCATGGCAGAGTGAAGAGCCGTAGAAGAGCCAGAATAACTCTGAGGGGCAACAGCGTGAACACATAGAGAAATGCATCCAAGCACAGGAAGAAGCCAAAAGTCATCAACTGAAGAGACAAAGAAAATAATGTTAATGTCGATTTTTTATAACACATTGTTTCACAGAGTTTGTCATTGTTTTCCTGTTTACCTTCTCCAGCTCTTTGGGGATTCGCAGACAGGTGTAAACCCGCTCTCGCCTCTCTGTGTATTTGGCTTCATTGTGTTCCAAAAAATAGCCTCTGGTGAGCTCCGTAGTTATAAACCGGATCAGAGATAGGTCTACGTAAAAAAGGACAGAAAAAAAGGTGTCTTCATTTAGATTGAACAACAAAAACACTGTTAAAATTGATATGCTGTGAAACGTCTCAGTTTATAGAAACAAAGGTTATTATCCAATGTTATACCTTATAAGTTAAAATTATTTATACAAAATTATATCATTCAACCACATTACAAAAGATTTGCTTGTGAAATCTTGGATATTCGGGCTTTTTCTTGAGATGCCACAGTAGCGTAAAAAAAAATATCTGATAAGGCAGCAGATGTATATCAACTCAATCACTGCAATAATGCATAGAAAGCCTTTTTTTATTAAAGTGAGTCAGTAGGAAAAACACCATTTAATCTAGTTGAGTGTTTGCCTATAGTATCTGTGGTAGAATCTATATCCTAAAATCCAATACAAAGTTGGAACAGGAGCACTGTTGCCAGATCAGGTGGTTTTTCAGGAACAAATGGGTTAAAGAAACAGGAGCAGATAAAAAAAAAACTCACCCTATTAATCAATATGGCAACAACAGCACACACGCTGCCAGAATTACCCCCAAAAAACGCCACGCACAACAAAAACCCAACGGTTGTAATTTTTCAGGCGTCTTTAAATAATTTAACAAATCTCTCCTATCATCAGATTCCTGGTACGCTGCAAACACACACCCATGCACCCGCTTACAAACCACAGAAACTGAAGTTACTTTCAATCGACAAAACTCCAGTCTTACTTGAGTCCACCAGAAATGAACGAAACGGTCTTTACTGTGTGTGTGTGTCAGAGTTTGCTTTCAAACTAAAATTGACAGTTGGATTTGGACTTGGGGGTTCTGAGCCGCACAGGGCGACTTTGGTTGCAACGCCCGAGGCTGCAAGGTCTGGGTTGAATGAAATGTCAGTGCCTGTCTCAGCAGTGAATATTACTGAGTGTACAGTACACCAGAGTTATCTTACAGCAGCTGTTAACAAACATATTCACTCATATTAGCGGTTAGCTTAGCCCTGTCACACAGAAACCTCTGGGGTGAGTCAAAGCTAGCTCTCACCTGACAGGTTGCGTTTCTTGCCAATACTGCCACCATTTCTTTCACTGAATCCCAACGTCTCCCTCAGCCGGTCGGCGTTGTTGTCCCTTTCGGATTTAGCCGTCCATCTCTCTTTATCCTTGTTCTTCTCCTCCTTTTCCTCTCCCAGACCTGCCGATAGCGATTCCGCCATCTTCACCGCACAAGCTCATCTGCTGCTCCGAGTAGGAAAAGAGGAGTGATGCGTCACATATCCTGACGTCACTACGTACGGCAAGCTTCCGCGTTTCGCCGGCAGTGGTCGCTAAAATTGTAACTTTTGGTTAATATGTGGTTTATATAGACTTTATTTCGCTCGTGTGTTGTGCCTTAAAAATGTTTTGTAATTCAAACAGTACAAATATTATCACCAAAAATAAACCCAGAACGGGTAAAGAAATTGCTGGTAGCCGTTGAGCTAACATTAGAAGTTAACTCTAACTGCCAAGAGCAACAAAAAAACAAAACAAAAAAAAAACCCAAAATGTACAGTTAATCTCAGAATTGGAACATACTGTACATTAGGTTTATCGGTGTGGTGCAACAAGATTCCACAGCAGTTAATGTCTTTATCACACAGCCAATTTCTTATTGTTTTTACTCCATCTTTAGGTTATTTTTTTTACAACATACTCTATTACTGACACTCACATTTTGACTTGACTTAACATAACACTCTTTTAGTCTCTCTGAACTTGTGGTCTGTAGTTTATTTCATCTATTTAGCCCAAAGGTATAAGGTGTTGATTCAAAAACATGATGTTATATTTTAAATACACTAAATTCAGCACATTAAAGAAACCCTCAAAAAAGTACTACTTTAATTTAGTTTTGATACCACCTTAACCAGGGGTGCCTACACTTTTTTGTTTTTTGAGCTACTTCTCAAATGACCAGGCTGAAGTGATCTACCTAGATTAAAACTCTAACTACATCTACCTTTATAAATTGGATATCTTACTCTCTGCATTAACATATACATATGTTATACTGTCTGACTCAATACCTATATTATTAAATTTAGCCCAGTGATTAGCATCTTGAAATAGAACTACATCTCTAGTTTTTATTACTACGACTCTTTGATGTTGTTGCTCAGGTTCTACCAGCATTCCTTTGGAGATCTACTGGAAGATCCAGATTTACCTATTGAGCACCCCGACTTAAACGAACACCATGCTGATTTTTCAAAACTCACCCTATTGTTAGGGGGAAGAAATTCCCACGTGCACCACATGATGGAGCACCAGGGGTCCACATTCCAGAGTTTGAGAACCACTGATCTATCTATAGATTGAATGCAACGTCGTGTCATCCATGTATCCTTTATTATCCATTCAACAGGTAATTGTAATTATTGTTAACGTATATTTAATTACCTGATATTACATTAGGCAGAAGGATCACCTTCTGGTGCCCGAGGCACCTTATAGCTCCCATGGTCTACCTAAGGTGCCTGTGGGGTTGGTTCACAAGATAAAACCTGTAAACTAAAGTGTGGAGCGAATCAGCTACAGTGATAGTCTCATGAGTGCAATGGGTCGTCTGTAAGTTTGTATCAAATAAGTGACTCTTGGTATAAGTAAGTGTTACTAAAGCAACTCTTAGTTGCTTCAAGAGCCTATTGACTGCACTGCAGTGTTGAAGGGAGTGATCTGGAGGAGTATAACTACTAGTATTCCTTCTTGCATTAACCAGAAACTGTTTCTTAGTTGAAGAATGAAACGTCTATCGACTTCAAGAAGAAGTCAAGTTGCTGAAAACTAAACCTTTTTGACTCCTGTTACGGCCTGTTACCCGTCAACTTATTTAATTGATTAATGCATCTTTGCCTTCTGATCAGTTGCCAGGTCGCAGGGGCAGCTGTCTCCACGACTGCCACCCAAATCCCACCATACTATGAGCCTTACTAAGGGTGGTGAGCCTATTGGATCAGGGTTTGGGCGGTGGTATGTTCAGTGGCAACCTGGCAGCTGGTGAATACAAACCTAATGCCTTGTGGATCCTATAGTCTACACCCTGAATCACTAGTCTTAGAGGCAACTTTTATTGCACAAAACATGTAAAAGACAAATCAGTGGAGCATGGATGGAGCAGGAATAGCGGCCGATACAAGGAGGCCTTATTTCATTATATTGACCTTTAGGATGGGGAACCGGACCTCATCTGTCAATTTTATACCATCAACTCTAAAGGTCAGCAATACATTGCCAGCTCCAAAATACCAAGTTGCAAAGGTCAATCTATCCTCTGAATAAAGAGTGTGTGCGTGTGTTGTTAGACAATGTGTGTGTTTGTGTGTGTGTTGGAGGGTGTGGGATGGGGTGCGGGGGGGAGGTCTATGGACAGGAACCAGGCGCGATGCAGGGATAGAGTTTCTCCCAGTAAGAGATCTCTTTGACCGCCATAGATTCAGTTTCTCCTGCCGTGACTGACTCCACTCCACTAAGCGGGGGAAAAAGCTATTTGCATTATTTTCTTATGATTTGCTTCGTCTTTTCTTACTTAATAAACTCATGGTGGTGGAGGGCTGCGCTCCGCGGTCGCAGCCCGCCGTCGTGCTACCTTACTCTGGACACCATGGGCTCTTAAGATGCCTTCCCTCTGGAAACGGATCACGTTCTCGGTGGCCTCGGTCCTCTGTGTCGGCTCCGTGGTCCTTCTGGTCGTGGCCCTGTCCACGGAGCGCTGGGTCACCGGCAGGATTCTGTGTAAAACCGGGGCGGAGATAGTGAACGCGTCCCACCCGGAGATGGAGCAGTTCATCGGGAACATTTATTATGGTTTATTCCAAGGAGGGAAGAGCAAGAGGTGCGGGCTCGGGACCAGGAAATCCAAAATATTTAGTAAGTTTTTAACACCAGTACAGTACAACAGCGATGCAGTCTTAATATACTGTATTTATCTACACTGTGCATGTATAATATAAGTATTATATATAAGTGTTATTATCAATCTCCCTCTGTTCTCTGTATCTTCTAGTCTAACGCCAACCACCTCCTTGTCCTCCCGTACTGTGTCCATCAATCTCCTCTTTGTCTCCTACCTGGTAGCTCCATCTCTAGGACCATTCTTCTACCAATAACCACTGTCCCTCCTCTGAACATGTCCAAACCATCTCAATCTGTCTTCTCTAGCTTTTTCTCCAAACCTTCCTGTCTGTGTTGTCCCTCTGATCCTGTCCATCCTTGTCTCTCCTAAAGAGAATCTCAGCATCTTTAAATTCTAGCACTAAAAGTTATAAGATTGGCGCATCAACTATTAGCAGTGATTATAATGTCTGCAAATACCAATTGGGGAAAATATCACAAAAATACTTGTGCTTTTATTCAAAAATATATTTACACCAGTTTGAGTATGATTTAAAAGACAAAAGAGAATCAGGACAAGAACTGCATTGCAGAAGAAAATAAAACACTTTTGGCTGACTGAAAGATCCCCATTAATCTGCAAGGACAGAAAGGGTTGAATATTTAAAATTATACATTATTGTGCAAGTATTATTCTGCTGATCGTCACAATTGTGTTGAGATTACAATCGTCAAAGCAAAACGCCTGATTACAAGCTTTAGCACAAACGTCTCCATTTCAGTGTTCCACAGATTTGTGTTCTTTCACGATTCATCTGCTCATTGTCCATTTGTTTCTCTCACTTTGCTTTATCTTATGTCCAGTTTTCCCCAAACTTGTGCGAACATTGAATGGCGGTCTTCACGTGATGGTCATCCTTTTCTTGTTCGTGGCCATCGGCTTCGCTTCTGTCAGTTTATTTTTCTGTATTTTCAACGCACGCAAGGTTCCCTATCAGAGCATTAAGGGACACAAAGGACTCTACCTGTGGAACCTGATTGCTGGTACGTAGAGTGTATTATCTCTAAACATATTTTAGGCTTGTTTTGATAATTCACTAAAGTAAGATTTTCTGTTTCTAGCTCTTTTTGGGGCGCTGGGTGTTTTGTGTTTCCTGGCAGCCATGAGACACCACAGTCTGACGGAACGGGTGGCAAACTACAAGGAGAATCTCTTCGTTCTGGTGGTGCTGGACGACAGCCTGGACTGGTCTTTCTGGCTGGGAGTGGGCAGTATTGTCACACACTTTGTTGTATGTGGAGTGGTTGCCATGAGTCGCATCAAGTTGCCCAAACCAGAGATCAAAAAACCTGAAGAACCCACCGTCTCTGCCCTGGACCTGCTCTACTGAAGTTCAAAACAATGCATCGTTTGAGCTGGACCTAATGTTGACTTGTGGTCATTTGAGTGAACTACACACAAACTGAAAAGCCACCTGAAATGAATACATGGTCTCCAAGGCAACAGGACCTTTAGAATGTTGTATATGCTAATTATTATCAAGAAAGGACTGAAACACATGATGGGATTTCCGCAAAATCTGCCTGGACATGGACAGCTGTTCAGAATGATGGGAATGTTTAAAAGAACTTCAAAACATTTATTTCTAAGGACTCAAATATTTCTTCCACCTCCTTTTCCTGTAGCCAAAAAGCTCAGTTTCAACATTTACTTCTATTTCTCATAAGACAATGTTACCATGCATGAACACTTACGTTGAAAACCACTAACAGTTCATAAGAAATCTCAGTGACATCTACTTTACGGAGTTAAGACAACCACCTGTCTTCTGTCCAGTACCACTGTCTCTCAATAAAACATTGTAGTAGATCTCATTTCTAACCAATCCACTCTGCCTGTATCCTCTTTGTACACTGTCCACCACTGAACCTGAACTCAATCAATTCTCTTATTTCTGTTAAGTGCATCTTATCCATTCCACCCTCTTAATTTGAATTTCATTCAAATTAAGAAAATAACTCTTTCAAACATTACACAGACCTGGTAATGGTCAATGTTAAAGGTTTTTTTTTAGCCAACTAGACATTAACGTTTTTGGAAAATGTTTCTCATCCAAGAGGCTTCTTCAGTTCTAACTGTTAGTGGGGGGTTACAGAAGCTCTTTCCTGTGGCTGAGAAGAAAGACATGTTTCAGGTCACGCCTGTTGGACGAACCACTCGTGAAGTGTGTTGACATTTGTTAAATTGGTATTGATGGATCGTCTACTAACCTAGCAGGTAGATGACCCATCGGTACCGATGGATAGGAAATCTATCTACTACCTATCTATCTACCAGACAACCAACCTACCGCACCAAACTACCAACATAGCTACTTACATATTTACCTACCTACCTACCTAGCTACGTACCTATGTACTTACCTACCTACATACCCAACCATCTACCTATCTACCTACAAACCGACCTACCAACCCACCTTACCTGTCTATCTACATACCTATGTACCCACCAGCCAACCTTTCCAACTAACTACCAAAGAAAACTACCAAACTACCTACTTACCTACCTCTTTACTTACATATGTTCCCTTGTTTTACTAATTTGAATCCTTAATTTGCCAAAGGGAACTACCTGTTTACCAACCAACCTTCTACTAGCCTACCTACCTACCTATCTATCTATAGAACCTATTATAACACCCTCCCCTGAAGATAACCATTTCCCAAAAAAACTCTATGGTTCTTCGCGATGAGTCGATTAAAAGACGCGTTTTCATCGTTCCTAGAAAACCCCAGCAACGTTAACTCTTTGACTTATCGCGAGATCATCTGAATGAGAACAGGTGACATGACTGATTGATGCAGCCGCTGCACATCATGGGCGAATGTTTGACTGCGAACGGGCAACGATTAGAGTGAGTGGGTTGTTCTGTCATAGTTTTGGTGAAGTCGAATGACTTTTAACTCCTTCTTTCCTCTCGGAACAGTGTTCCAAACATGCCGGTGAACAACAACCAGGTGAGAACAATGACTGACCAAGAATGAATAAATTCTCTTCCAACGACATCACAAAGTCCCAACTTTTCTTGTAGAAAGCACCAAATGTTGCAGCTCGAGTCTCCAAATTCCCCGTCGTTCGCTCGGCCTACAGCAGCCTGTCGCTCATCTATTCCGACACGAAGCGCTGTCACCCCGGATTGAAGAGTGTGTGTGAGGCGCTGGAGAACAGCGTGTCGGCTCTGGGCACCGCGGCCAGTGACACAGTCTCCCCGGTCATAGTCAAACTGCAGCCCCAGAGTGAGTTCTGCTACAAAAACTTGTTACGTTACACAAGTACATGACGTCACACCTAACGGTAAGAATTCTCAAAATAGATAAAGTACAAATAATAAGAATATATAATAAGGTAATCAGATAAACATATGAATGTGAATTATTATTATAATTCTTCTTACAACATCAAAACTACCTTGCCAAAACCTGCCTCATTTTAAACTGTCGCTAGAGGGTGCCAGAATATTTTGATTTCCCCAAACTTCATGAATTGTGATATTTATCTATTTGATTTAATTTCTTTCAAAAAATTTGGATACGATTTTTCCATTCCTAAAAAAGAGGGACTGAAACAATACAAATGTGTGGTGATAGTTTTTTAGTTTTTTTAAATACATGTGGAGCTGTGGTGGTTACAGAACCGGACTTGGATCTTGAGGGTTGCAGGTTTGAGTCCACCTGCCGCCATGTTACCTTTTTAGAGCAATTCCGACTAAATCTTTAAAACGACGTCTATGTCATGATGTGTCTACAGTTTCCGCTGCAAATGATGTAGCCTGTAAAAGTCTGGACTGGTTGGAGACGACATTTCCTGTGCTTCACGCTCCAACAGAAGAGGTAACTGTAGCAGACTTGGTATTATATTATTATGATATTATATCATCCTCCATCAGAATTAAAACATGTTTGTTTTTTCTCTCTTCTTCTTTGACTCCAGATTGTAGCCAATGCCAAAATAAAGGTGAATGAGATCCAGGACGTGGTGCGAATTGCAGCTCACGGGACCCTGCACTGTGTCACATGGGTTCTAGAGAGGATGCAGCAGGCAGAGGAGGGGACTGATGACACTGTAGCAGGGAGAGCCATCGGCGCTGCCAGTGTGGGACTGGATTCTGCCCTCAGCACAGCAGAGGCCTTGATGGACCGGGTTCTTCCTCCCACTGAAGAAGAGAGAAGTACCTGGAGCTGCTGAATTAACAAAAAGTCCCACTGCAGAAGTCTTCAGATCTCAAATGTCATTTATTTTCACAGAAGCTGCGGTAGCACGTTTGGTGCAAGGCTTCGAGGTTGGCGGTTTCCCAAGAGGCCTTGGGGTACGGCTGGTGTCCCTCACGGCCGAGCTCTGCCGCAGGACCTGCCACATGGTTGGGGCTAAGATGCATTGTGTTCAGGTGTGCTGTGAGTACTGTTCAGTTGAAGAGTAACAAGTTAGATTTAACTCTGAATTTATGCATAAATACACAAAATGACTCGCAGTTCAAATATCCACCCACTTAAATGATTGATGCGATCTTAGAATTTTTACTTTGATTATTTTAAATATAATATTTAATCAATAATGTCGTTTGGACAATTTTGTCATAATGGCTTTTTGAATTGTTATCAATTGTTTTCTTCTTAGTTATGGAACCCTGGTCAGGTCACAAAAGAATTTTCTGGGCAGAGAACTCAAAAAAACATTTTAGGTGGAATATTGGACATCCCTGGATTTTCATTTTCATTGTCTAAATTGATGCCTATGGATTTTTATTAATGATATGCTAAAATATGAGCAATAAGACTATCAATAATTGAATTAATGGCAGGCTACACATTATAACGACGGCCGACCACCATCAGTGGTTCCCAACTGGTCTGGGTTCATGATCCACCATCACCCCTATTGATGAGCCCCTACTGATAATGGTTCTGTGACACAATTTTGGGTCTTGGCTTACTAGTTGAGAATCACTGAAGTCAATCAACAGGCAGCATTTTTAAGATGCAGTCTCTCTTTTTACTAGATACTCTATCCTTTCTCAACAGATAGAGACCTTGTCCAAGTCTTCAGTTCTGGTTCAGGACTTTCAATTCTCCTGTTTCAATATGGTCTGGACCCTGCAGGGTATTCCTCAGTACCTGCAACACCAGGCCGTCTCTGCTTTCTTCTTTATCTCTCAGATGTACAGCCTCGCCTGCCCTCAATCCGCACAAAACCAGTGCAGCGAAGCCAGAAGTCGACTCCATTCAATCAAGGACTGTGTCCATCAGAAGGAAACAAGGCAGGTCCACCCAACAGCTGCATCGAACACCAGCCTGAAAGCCCAGCCTCCAAAAGTTTCCCCTAAAGTCATGGCACGTGTGCGTTGTTTGAGATAACTGTTACTACCTGACTTTCACAAAGTGGTGTATTGTGATGGTGCAAAATAAAGTTAGTCAAAGAATCTTTCTCTGCTTAGAATCTTTCACTGGATGAAACAGTTGAAGTGTTTGTGTGATGGTCAATCTGAGAAAATGGAGTAAGGAGGGACTTTTGACTCTTGCATTCTGATCAGGACATGGTTTTTAACCTGTTAATAGGAATTGACCAGATCTAAAATAATCAATCACCTCTTGACCGTCAGTTCTGCATGTAAAGAAAAAAAATAATGAGAACACCCGAACAACAGTTAATTTTTTCAGCAAAACATTTTCTTTATTTGTGTCCGATTTCACTTTTGGCTGGACTCTGACTTGGACTGAGATGCTCTCAGAGAAGAAAGACGACGCCTCTTGGCGATCTGTTCCTGGCGCTTCTCCTTGGCCTCCTGTTTGCAGGAACAGTGTGAACACAATTGTTATGAACCAAGCCAGTCAATGCCGCATTAGCTTTAATAATTTACTAATTAGTAGTAAGGCGTCACATACCTTCATTCTCTTGGCCAGCAGCTTGGCGTATTCGGAGGCCTCCTCTTTGTTTTTCTGGGTGCGCTGTCTCTTGAGGGCAATACGGCGGCGCTTGTGCTGCAGGACACGAGGAGTCACCAGTCTCTGGATCTTGGGAGCCTTGGTTCTGGGCTTCTTGCCTGTCAAAATAAAAACAAAGTCAGCTATTTGGTAAAGGAAAAAAAAAGAAACTGACAGTTTGCTTACACAAATAGAGATAAAAGCAGCAAAGAAAGAAAGTGAGTTGAAGTGTTTTTCCCTGAGTTTATTTGATTAGAAAAATCAGGCTTGTAAAATCTTCCCTACATTAATAAACAGACATTGTATCCATCCTCATGTTAAACTGGTAGAATCTATTCGATACATGAGAACGAAAACACAACAGTAAACTGCACTGAAATACTTCAGATGGACATAGTTGGAGTTTGACTCTGGAAAAGTTCTAAAATATTGATGTTTAAATTAGTATTAATGTAATAAAATACAATAAAATAGAGAATTTGTATATAACTGTAAAAAGCTTCCACACACACTGAAAAAAATCATACATATCCTGTCGTATCTACTTAAAATGGGTCTCAGGGAGGGAGCAGTATAATGTATTGAGAGTATCTCAAGATGTAAAGTTTTGAAAGACAAAAACAGATCCTACCTTCTTTAGTCAGGGGTCTTCTCACAACATACTGTCTAACGTCATCCTCTTTAGCCAGGTTGAAGAGCTTGCGGATCTTGCTGGCCCTCTTGGGACCGAGACGGCGAGGGACAGTGCTGTCAGTAAGTCCAGGAATGTCCTTCTCACCTGAAAATATGCAAGTCAGATTTAATTGACACAAAAATAACCATTCGTCAAAAAAAACACAGAAAGTAGTTGGGTGCAAAAAAGTAAACATGACAGTAAATATATCCCTAACCTTCCTTTACAACTAATGGAAATTACAAAAAAAAAAACCCAGACACAGCTAGAAAATTAAGGTATAACGGATGGCAGAGCATTGCAGTTCAACCAACCATGGTTACAGGTTTGGTCGCATCTGGTAAGCAGCTCCACGGGTATTCTGGCAACACACTGTCCCCCCTTAGTGACTACAGGTAAATCAGAAAGGGTCTACTGGTGTGCCATGCTTAGCAACAGGAGGCTCCTTGAAATCAACATATTGACAGAATGTTCAGAGGGAATGTACTAATCCTGAACAGTGATCCAGGAGCAGAATGCGACATTACCTTTCTTGACGATGACCAAGTTGAGAACGCTGAGATTGGCGTCAACGATGCAACCACGGACGGACTTGCGCTTGCGCTCACCAGTCCTACGTGGGCGATAGCAGGAGTGGCCCTTGCTGAGCAGCAGGCGCACACGACCGTGGGTCAGCACACCCTGTTTCATGGGGAAGCCCTGCTTGTCGTTGCCACCGCTGATGCGAACCACGTATCCCTGTCGAGACACAGATGCAGCATTTACTTACATTATGTTGCATTTACTAACATGTGTTGCAACGACAATAAAGCCAGTCGCATAGGTTAACAAAGTCATGCACAATACAAAAACAAAAAGGATGTGTGGTTTAAGTGGATTTCTTGGCCACTAAACATTTTGTAATTGTGATAAACTGCAGATTAAAGTAACATTCAGCTTCCATAAGATCTTCTGGGGGGAAAAAAACTATTCCATTGTTTCATAATAATCTTCTGTCAACTTATCATTTTTCAGGGGTTGCCACAACACGTCAACAGTTTCCATTTTAATATTACCATAAGTATCAGTATCAATTGCTAGTTAGGGATATATCAGCCTTGGTGCTATAAGATGAGGGTTAGCCACATAAGCTGAATATATCAGTCTGTATTCAGGGGGAAATCCATTTTAACTTAACTGTTTAGGTATATTTACATACCATAGTACCAACAACATGTTTATTGATTAGCCACTACTTTAATAGAGGTGTTAAAGTTGAGTTGGGAGAGTGATGCTCTTATAATCAGCCAGTATGATTGACTGGTGATTCGCTTAGCAGCTCTGCAGCTTCTTTTGCAACACACTGTCCCCCCTTCATGACTATAGGCCAGTTAAAAAGGGTCTACTGGTGTGCTTTAAAAACCCTTCTCCTAAAAACCATTGAGGAGATAACTAAACATCTCTTACCTTCCACTCATCACCCAGAGGATCAGCAGCCACCTCTGTGGCCATACGCTTCTCATAGAAAGTGCGGAGCTTGCGCTCATCGTCCACTTCAATCAGTTTCTGGCAGCCAGTAGCGGGGAATGAGATGTTCAGCTGAAAAATAAGAATAATATCGATACATGATATACACAAATATATTTTCAGTATTATAAACTTAAATTCTACCGGTAGAAGCGGCCTGTTAGCTTCGCTGGAGGGAGACGCTAATGTTAGCTGCTTAGTATACTTTAATAAACGTCTGATGGCACTCACTGATGAATACAATACGCTAAATTAACTTGCTCTCAGTGACCGGGGTCTGGAAATTATTTATTACAGTAAACCGCCAGTATGACTTCGTGCACACTTCTCTCAGCATTCCGCCATCTTTACAGAACTCACTTGCCGACAGCCTGACAGCGTTAGCTTTACACACAATCAAAGCTCATCCTCACTATACGAGCACACACTGCGCCATCAAAGTAGTTCGGATAAGAGTGCAAAATCGCGGCTTAATATTTATGTCACTATTTCGAAAAAATCTACTATACACAAAGAAAAAAAGTGTGAGAAGTGTTGTACCTTCATTTTGCCAAACCGACCCTACGAAGGTCCGCCACGGGAAAGAGACCGGATATCCGCAGCGAGGTCTCACATAGGGTTTCATGTTATCGCGATATTTGGTTCACAGTAGCTTTCGTTCTGTTATGTTTATATTAAAAACGTATTTTAGAGCCGCAAATCACCCATTTAGTTTATCATTGTGTTATTATTCGTTTATGGATTGTTCTGATTCTACCAGAAATGAAATAAAGGCTCTCAATTGCGGTTAATTACACATCGGAAACTCACAACCGTACAATGTTATTTGTTCGTTATGTTTTACTGTCAAAGTAATACTTTGTGTTGAATAGAAAAAATACACTTTAAACCAATAAGCTTTACTTGGGTAACTTATATCAAAATAAAGCTAAATAAAATAAAGGAATTCACAACAAAATCGCCCTCGGAACCAGGAGGACAGCGGATATGCGTTACTGTGATTCCTCTCACGGCGCCTGCTTCTTCTCTGGATGTGGTTGGAGCAGCTGTCAGGATGTGCGCACTGTGTACAGAGTAGAGTGGAGCGTCACGACAGACAGGGGGAGGCTTTGTGCGGGGACAACGGCTTAAAATGCGGCTCAGCGACGCTCTCCGCAGTCTCTCACACTGTCCCGTGCACTCTACGTGTCAACACAGTTAGTGTGGGAGACAGGCAGAGGGATTTACTCGCGTGTTTTTTTTTTCATCTCCAGCGCTGACGGCGGACTGTTGTGTCCACTCCACACGGTCCGTCCGACTCAACTAGTCCAGACATGAGTAACGTTAATCTGATTTTTTGGGACCAGTTGCAGGCTGGCAGCTCGGAGGTGGACTGGTGTGAAGGCAATTACCTTATTTACCCCAGCATCGCTGAATTTTACAACACGGTCGGTTTGACAGCTGAAATCACCAGCCTGTGCATTTTCTGCTTTTCTTTGTGTCTTGTATTTTGTTTACAGCTCCGTCTGTGTGTTCCTTGCTGCCGCACCGTTGTGTATCCACAGCTTAGCTGCAGTCACTCAACTTTAACACTCAGCCTACAGCTTAAGCATCACGACGTTTGTTTGTTTTTATTTCTGTTATTGTTTATTGTGATAGCATCAGGTTAGAAATGTTCTTTTTAACCTCTTCATTCCAGCTGAATGTCAGGCCTGCACGTTGGTCCACTTCTGACCAGCTTAATGTCACAGAAGCGGGGGAAAAAAACTTTCCACAATGATTGCATTTTGGCTCATTGCTTTTCTTTTGTTTTTCATTCCAGATCAGCAACATATTGTTTTTTGTTTTGCCGCCCATATTAATGTGCTTGTTTCGCCAATATGCAACACATTTCAACAGTGGGATCTACCTCATATGGATTCTGCTTGTTGTGGTCGGTAAGTGGCTCTGGCACAGGATTGATTTCTCCTTTTTTTGTGACCTTTTTTATTGTTTGTGCTTATTTTAAACTGCATGAATGAAACAGCTTTACATTCATTTCTCTAACTCTGTCATTTGATAACTTATCCATCGTGAATTTTGGCATCAGTATTATTATTATTGGAGCTTTGCACTGGTTGCGCAAGTGTGAGATTGTATATTTATGTCAGGGATTGAGAAATAACAATCCAGGGTGGACAGGATCAGGAATGAGGTGATCAGAGGGACAGCACAGATGGGAGGGTTTGGAGGAAAAGCTAGAGAAGCCAGATTGAGATGGTTTGGACATGTTCAGGGACGGTGGTTATTTTGGTAGAAGAATGCTCCTAGAGATGGAGCTACCAGGTAGGAAACAAGGAGGAGATGGCAGATGGAAACTGGAGGAGATGAGACTAATATGTTCCACCAGGTGAGCAGCGAAATAAGATGACAAAAACAAACATAAGGGCTGATCTTTGTGAGTTGTCTTTCTCCAATTCCTGCCAGTATATCAATGATGTTTCCAACTAAACAGGCTGAAATTGAAGTCAATTCTGAGGTCAATTAAACATAAAGGTTATTATATTTTTTTTTTCATATGTGTCTCAAATAATCTTTGGGAAACACTGCTGTAATGTACTGGTGTATAGACATTTTTCTCAGTTGGTTCACACTAGAAAGGGACTAGCTGTGTGAATGCAAGAATCCAGTATCTGGCCTTATAATCTGTTTGTCAATTAATATTTTTATTATCAATTACTTCTAGATGTGATTAATCACAAATATATCAGGCTTTATTGAACAAGACCTGAAATTAACCATAAGATACTCGCTGATGTTAACCATCAGATTCATCAGAACATCATCAAAGCTTGTAGAAACCTTGGTTTGAATAACAATCAAGCTGAGGAAACTGAAGATTGTGGGTTTTTTTCTGTGCTAAAAATGATTATCTCCTCTGCCGCTCAATGGGTGTTGTGTGTAAAAATACAGGTGGACATCATGTATCTCACAGCTAGGTTCTGATCTTCTCCAGGAAATCTCTTGAATCTCTCAGCTGAATATCATCTCTGAGGAATCTCAATTTGCAGCTCTTTTTATAGCCCTGAAAGAATTAGCACACATGAGCCCTGCACATGAGCATAGCATGCAAAAGGACATGTGTCTGCCCCGTTTGGCATTGACTTTGCATGCGCTTTGGTTGCACTGCGCTAATACCCAGTAAAATTTGCCTAAAAACTCTACAGTGATGAAAGAGCGCTTAAGTAAAAGAGAACAATGCTGCAGTCAATTAGAACTAAGTAGAGCGAGAAAAATTATTTGTTTGTATTTATTATTTTAATGCAAAATATCCTTTAAACCTTCCTGTTGTGCTCCTATACATGTTGGCTACAGGAAATAAATTTTGCTGTAGACTGTATGAGGGTTGATCTAAATTGTCTTTGTACTCGATTGTGTGTTTTTTTATGATTCAGAGTTGTCTCTTCCGATCTGACGGAGGCTGTTCTAGGACCAGTGACTTTGGCCTTTTTTGTCACATAGTATGAATCCACAGAATGATGTCTGTTTGCGGGTATAAAAGAAGTCTAAGAGAGAAAGACCAATTCCCACTGTTGCCTTTTGAATGTTTGGTAACACTCAGCTGCAGAGTCAGCAAAGATGAGCAGACAGATCTGCCAGTGTTCTTACTCCCTTTACAGAACGACGGGAACCAGGGGTAGTTGTAATTGATTTGCATACTGACGTTGTTGCAGGGACATCAATCAGCAACTGCAGGCTGCTCTCTACCGTGCTGTTGCAACAACCCTTTGTGTGTCACCTCCAAATGAGCTTGTTTGTCCTGCTTTCTGTGGAAAAAGCCACTCAACTTGTTTTTTTGTTGTTTTTTTTTTGTTCACGGCGTTGAGTCAATACTCAACATATCCTGTAAATGGAGCGCTAACATATGTTTATTATTGTATTGTCAAAGTCAATATACACTGGTCCTTCATCTAACGTGGACGTTAGGTTCCATGACCGACCGCATTAAGCGTAAAAGCGCCTGAGACACGATAATTCGTATATGCTAACCCTTTACATTACAACTATTTAGTAGGCGTCATAGATCGTGAAATATGGCTAAAATTTAATGAAACAATCCTTTTCTGTGTCTTTCTTAGGCTTGAAAATGGTTAAATTATGAAAATAATACAAATATTGAAATCAATTATATATATTTAATTTATAATATGCCACAGAACCCTGGATAGAGTGAAATATCCACAATACAGAAATACATTTTAAATATTAAAAACCTGTGATGCATTGAGGGGCACCAGTCAAACCTCAATACAGTGAGGAAGGACTTCTTAACAGCATCACAAAATAATAGTGATCAGCTCCATTAGTCTCCCGTTTTGTCCTTGTTTGTCCAGCCTTTGGTCCGTGACCAGAGTGAGTCGTTTGTTTGTCCGGATCGCTAATTGTCCACAGAACGCTATTTTGATGTGTGTGTCTCCTCCCTCTGCACTTATGAAAACAGATTAGGTTGATAAAAAGAGGGCTGCTGGACAGTGATAACAAGGTGGCGCTAACAGACTTGTCTCTCTGCAGCCTTTCCCATAAGGCCTGTTTATCTTCCAGCGGTTGGGCTTAAATGTCCTGTTTTCTCGGTGCACTGACATTTCTGAGAACTTTCTTTAAGCTGCCTCACAGCTGTTGCCTGAAGGGAATCAATTGTTACAGACAGTTGCCTTAGTATTAGTTTGCCTCATTTTCCTGTAGTTTACATAACTTTACTGTTGTTTTTGTTTACACAGGTTTTATTGTATATTGGGACACAGTTATCCCATGATTACTGTTAGTAGTTGGGAAAACATTGAGGCTGTGATTATGTCTCAAATAATTTGCCCCAAAACCACTGCTCGAAAATAATTTCCCTTTGTCGTTGCCTATCAGGCAGTGTAGTTAAAGCCTTTTCTGCTCGGTGGAGGCAGATGGATATTAAAACTAGAGCAAAGATAATCTTTGTGAGATCTTTGTGAGTTTCTTTCTTCAATTCCTGCCATTATATTGGTGTTGTCCTCAACAGAACAGGAGTGCATCTTCTGCCAATTTAAAATGGAATATTATATTATATCTGGGTAGTGGTGGCCTAGTGTTTAAGGAAGCTGACTTGGGTCCACAAGGCTTCAGGTTCGAATCCACCAGCTGCCAGGTTGCCACTGAGATGCTCTGATCATAGCACTGTCCCAACCCACATAACTTCCGGTGGGCTCACCACCCACAGGAAGGCTTACAAAATGGAGCAGTGTGATTTGTATGGCATTTGTAGAGACTGTTGCCCTTGCAACCCAGCAGTGGACGAGAAAGGGGACAGATTTGGTTGTTGTGTTTCTGAAAGGTTTCATGATTATATAAATGTGGCAAAAAAGGTTGTGAATCACTGCTTCAAGGCAACACACTCTGTCCTTGTAGTACTTTGCCCATCCCTGGAATCTTAACAAATCACTCGTAGATTTTCGCCTGCCCATCAACCCTGAAGGAGACGGTGATTAGCGTTGATTCGAAACTCTTGTTTTCTCCTGATGACAAACTCATCTTTGACTCCCAGGCATTGGATCCACATATTTCCACGCCACCCTCAGCTTCCTGGGACAGATGCTGGATGAGCTGGCCATCTTATGGGTTCTCATGTCTGCCATCGCCATGTGGTTCCCCAAGAGATATCTACCTCGGATGTTCAGGAGAGATCGGTACGTCCACCAGCGGCACTGGTGCAGTAGCAGGAGCCTGGTGCAGCATTTGCCCCACTCCACCCCCCTCCACTCTACCCACTGTTTAAAATAGGTCTGTCTGAGATAGCTGACACCAGGAAAAATATATCACATGTCTTTACTTCTCCTTCCATTGTTGCCTAGGACTTTTTTCACCTCAGGCTTCCACAGCCTTGACTGATTCTGAATGACCACAGGGAAAAGTTGTTTCTCTTTTGTTAAGAATGCAGAAAGAGCAACATTTGGCCGTCATAATCTGATGATTTTCACTCCCTGTAGATCGAGGTTCAAGGTGGTCATCGGTATCCTGTCAGGCATCACCACAGGGTTGGCCTTTGTCAAACCGGTCATCAACTCACTGTCACTCATGACCTTGGGGATCCCCTGCACCGCTCTGCTCATCACTGAGCTCAAAAGGTTGGTAGAAACAGCAATGCAAACCAGTTCATACGGTTCTAAAGATAACGCAGAGATACTTGACCTTGACAATAAACCACTGATAGCACTGGCTTGAAGATTGTGGAAAATGTAGCTGCACTGATGTTGGATTGGCATATATATATATATATATATATATATATATATATATATAAATTTAGTTTATAGGTTTAATTATATCCACATTTTTTCGAAAGTGTGTTAAATATTAGATTTAGTAAAGTATGATGTTGACCAATGATAAACTCAGGCCCGGGGACCAAATGTGGCCCGCATTGTAAATAAATTTGGCCCACAAGTTCATACCAAATCTGTACTAGAGTTGGCCCACTATCATATGACCTATATATATATATACTGGCAGTGCATGCACTATGCTAGAGCACATACTGTACATTATGTTTTTTGGAAAAATAGGCTTACATTTACACATATAGTTTTGGTTGTTGCAGATTTTTAACGTAAAACTGAAGTTAGTTTCCATATGAAGAAATTCTACATTACATACCAGGAGAAAACAGCAAACATGAACTCTCTTTTGGGATCTTTGCTCGTCTTCTTTATGAGGTTCATATGTCTTAGTCCTTTTTATTTGTGCATTCTTCAAAACCAAATAGCTCAGATCTGGGATTCTGGTCTGAAGAAGTCATCAATGTCTCCATGCCGATCAGTACAGAATGGAGAAGTGTACACTTTCCCAGAATTCTCCACTGATCTATTACAAGTAGTTTTCCAATAGTCATATGAAAGAATAGAGGAGAATAAATCAACTTTGTTTTTATTTCTGACTGAGGTGCTGAAGTTCAGTCAAAAAAGTCCAACTGACCAGAAACTACAACAACAACAGCAGCAGCAGAATGTTCTCCTCCCCAGGTCATTGCCTTTTGTCCTATTCAGTGGTAAACATGTGCAGTAAAACACGTTGTCCATTACAGACAAGTCAGAGAGTCACAGGGTTTGGTCAAGAGAAAACATGTTCCCAAAAACACTGAACTCAACCTGTCGTACCCTCTGTGTGTGTGACTCATTCTCTAGTCTGTCTAATTCTTTCCTCCAGCACAGCAGTCTGGAGCCACACTCCTTTGTTCCTTCCGTTTCCCACAGCCCTTACTTAACAGTGTCAGTCTTCTAACCTGTTGGTAAACGCTGACGTTTCTGCCGGATCCTGTCCCCCGCCCACCCTGTTCTGAGGTTCGTAGTTCCTGGGGCTTTGACCATTGGACCCTCATCATCACACCAGACAGGCTGTTCTGCTGTTAATCGCCCTCTCTAGTGCAGTGTGTCTGTTGGCCCATGCTCAGGTCACTTCCACTCGGACAAAAACATGTTCAGTGTGTAGGAATTAGGAAATCCACTGAGGCGATAATCACCAGTCACAGCGGGGTTAGGGTTGATGAGCTGTGGACGAAAAGGAAAAACACAGGCAGGAATCTACAAGTATGTGTATAACTGTTGGTTCTTTAGAAAATAA
>JAFBJS010005163.1:55751-96145 GCA_016785265.1 Paraplagusia blochii
GATGTGTATAAGAGACAGGTATATAACCCTGACTCAATCAGGTGGGGTTTCTCACCAATGACAATTTGGCCTAATATGTTTCTACGAATACCTAGAGCGACACGTCAGAACTGTACAATGGCATCATGACCTGCTTCCCTTCGCTCCCACAGGCACATCCTCATATGTCTGGCGTCATACCTGGGCTGTGTTTGCTTCGCCTACTTTGACGTTGCGACCGAGGCTCCGGAGCGAGGCCCAGTCATCATGTTCTGGCCCAACGAAAAGTGGGCCTTCATCGGCGTGCCCTACGTCTCCCTGCTCTGTGTACACAAGAAATCTACCATCAAGGTGACTTAGGGTCCCCTGGATCGGCAGCTCAGACACACACCTGAAATGCTTGGAAACAAAACACACACACACACACGCACGTGAACACAAACAACTGTGAGTCAGCAGGCTGACTTTCACTGGTGCTGCAGTGACGAGATGGATCTCATAAGCGAAAATCAGTCACTAACTCTGCAAGACCTGCAGTGTTTCCTAAGGTGTTCTCAGGGTTGGGCTGAATTTTTTTTTTAATTTGATAATAACACTTAAACCTAAGCTTAAACCACTTTATAAACCATTGTCAATACATTTTTACGCAGAATTGCAGCACCTCGTCGCTGTCATTAAAAAACCCGTGTTTAGAAGAACAGATAAACACTGGAAACATTAAATGTGAGTAAGAAAAACAACAGTTCATAAAGCCGTATGTATTTGAAATACATAATGTATACAGTACAAGCTGTTACTCCTGCCTTTTGTATTAACTGGAAATGGCACAACTCCAACAACAATGGTATTTTTCTTCTTTTTAATCCTGCATGATTGTTAAAAAATTTAATATATTATCGAGAGAATATGAAGTATGCTTTTTTTTGGGAAATCTTTTATTATATATAATGCAGAATATACCGTAGGTACCCAGTGATTTTGGCCAACGATTGAAGGATAAAAATGGAAAAAGAATGTGGAATAGGAATGTATTAAAACATGATTGACAAATCAAGTAAAATCTCTTATATTTTGCACCAAATATTGAAGAAAAAGGAAAATCTCTATTTTTCTGCACAGTTTCATAGTTAAGACTGATCTAATGATGAAGGTATTGACTTTTTATGGGTTATTTATTCCAACCCTAGCATTGTTAACAATGTATTAATGGTATTTTACTAAAGTAATGTGAGGCAGAAGCCTTAACTAAATCGCTTTGTACTGGTGTCAATATATTGGTCCCCCAATCAGTGGGAAGAAAAAAGGTTTTTTTTGGTTTTTAATTACCTCATACATGAAAATAAATCTCAATGTTAAGTTAAAAGGGTATTACTTTGGTGGATATGTGTCACCAGAGATATTTCACCTCAGATCTTTGTACGTGTTGTTAAAAACCGCCTCAAGCTGCTCTTTCACTCTTCTGCCGAGGCTTCAGGCAACACAAACTTCAACAGTAACACCGTATCTATTACAATTACTGAAGTGTTTTTTCTACCACTACAAGGAGACACTTTTCTTTAAGAAACAACATGAAGTACTTTGTTAAGTCCAAAGCCATATATATTTTTGTAAGTGAAGTGCAGCCAAATTTACAAAAATAAATCAACATTTCTTTTGACCATGTACTATTATAACCTTACCATCGAGTGTTGTTAGATCCAATTAGTTTTGCTATATTTATCTTTAAGAAAAAAAAATACTTTGGAGACATTGTGTTTATACATGTTTGTACAAAAAATTATGACGTCTGTTCATTATTAGATGAAGGACTTGGCTGGAAATGCATTGTGACGACATAGCATGAGACGTGATTACTGTCACATGACGAGGAGTTGTCATGTTTTGCAAATGTGTTTGTTCATATGAGCCCTTGTTTTCTGCTTGGATTGACGACATGACGACTTGCATACATATATTTATTTTTATAATTTATCCTGTTTTATAAAGTCATATTTGTAACAGATTGAAACTATTGTACTTTATTTTCTGCAATAAACCAAGCCAATACTCAATGACCAGAGGTTCTCATTTTATAGCTCTGACAAAAACATTCAATAAAACAGTGACTCAACAGTGATTATTATTTAGAAAAAAAAATATCTCTGTTGTGGTCAGGGTAAATATTTTCCACAGTCTTGCACAATGTCCTCAGTTTGATCTCAAATTAATCCCAGAGGAGTAAACATTTCACCATCAGACATAAAAAATAAATCACGGCCAAAGTTGAACTAATGCTGAAAAACAAGATGTGTGAAAATTGCTAAATACCAATGACAACAATAATAATACCAATAACGCATTATTACACTATTAATACACTTAAATAACTGATTCTCCATCTGCAGTGTGCAGTAAATGTGCTGAACAGTTCTCAACTCGTCTCAACAGCTGTCATATACAGTACGTTCTATTTTAGATGCACTATCCCTAAGCTGCAGGAGACAGTTTTGGCCACTAGGGTGCACTTTCCTCTCAGCCTGTGTGGCTCAGCACCTAATAGTGAAATAAATGGTTCTTCCATCACGTCCTACAGCTGCCTGATAAATAATGTCAAATAACGTCTGAAGAAAACAGTTACTCCTCTGGACTCCTTTCGAAAATAATATTTAATGTCTGGATGCTTCGTAATTTATGCCGTACTAATACGTGAACTAACGCTTGAAATATTTTACCTCCACTTATATTATTTTTTTAAGCTGTATGTGAAACGTCTGACTGATCAGGTCTGTGCTAATATTATCCCCGATGGAGTGTCATAAGAAGAAAAACTAAGAAACAAATCTATGCTTTATTTGTTATGACTGCATTTCAGTTGAGCGTAAAAATAATAACCTTATAATAGATGTAAGGTTAATAGATATTATAGATATTAATAATAGATATTAATGTGTGACATGTAATAGATATTTGTTTATTTGTCGTAGTTCTGGAAAGATATATTTTTTTCAAAATTAATTAATTTAGTTCAGATATAGATGCTAACTTATTATCAACAGAGCTTTTTAGATTTTTCTCATGTTTTTATAAATATAAAATATCAATAGTACCACAAATTTAATCAATCAATAGGCACAAAATTATTATATCATCATAATACGTTATATAGTTAACATTTTAGGAGATATGACGTTAGAAAAGCTTTTGTTTTATCGTCACATTCAGTCAGAAGTTAAGTTTCATTACCGTTGTCTTGAGGGAGGAAGTCCCGCCTTTTCTAACTATCGAAATTCCCATTGGTTCCTTTACACGGCCGTCAAATGACGTCCACGTTTCGCTGAAGATTTCACTTTAGAAAACCGTCGACGCTATTGCTCGGAGAACCTGACTAAGGGAAGAGGAGGAGGTCTGAGCTGGAACTAACAGAAGGACTCGAAGAGAGAAAGGACAAACGGAGACGTGAGACAGATACAGAGACCGGAGCTTCTCTGTTACTCTAACTGAGCCTTTTGTCATCGGCCGTGATGTTTGTAACCAGCCGCTGAAACGACCGATGGCGCAGCGTGGGCTTTCGTTGCTGAGGGAATAATTCCGGTGTTTGTTGTCAAACACTGACAGTGGACATCGTAGACCTGAGACGTCTCATTCGCGTGAGGACAAGATGATGTCAGGGAAACATTTCAAAGCTCACGAGGTGAGCTGCTGCATCAAGTACTTCATCTTTGGATTCAACATTATTTTCTGGGTAAGTCATTTTGGGGCCTGCAGTGGGTTAATAAATGATGAGACGTTCCAGTGACCGCCCACACTATCTTGGTTTTAGTGTTTTTATGATGTGGCTGTATTTCTTTTAATGAATATATGACATTTCATCATCATCATCCCCACCATCATCATCATCTGCAATGAGGTGGACTCGTCCTCCTGTGCACTTGCTCCTCTGCTTTTGTTTTTGCTCCTCCTCCTCCTCCTCTTCCTCTTCCTGCTGTTGTTGATGATGGTGGGGGTGTCAAGCGCCAGTTCTTGATAAACACCTTTTCTTTCTGTACAAATGTAATGAGACATGTCCTAAGTCCCTGTGTCAGTCAGTGATCTCAGCTCACACTGAGCCTCATAATGTCCTCAGACTGTCAGAGTGACAGGGAAAGCAAGAATTCTTTGTTGTCTCGACTCATCCTGTACCTTTTCCTCCACTGTAGGTCCAGTGTCTTTGTTACATCAGATATAACAAATACCACATGTTATATTACATGACAATTCTGTAGATTGTAAAGGTTTTACTAATAATATGTACCATACACTGCAATGGAATCTTTTCAACATCCAGCCTACTCTGGTCGATAACAGTGGAACTAAGATTTCCATGAGTTAGGGAACATTTCTACTCTTAATGGTTTGCGTTAAGAAAAATTTACATGAAGAGAACGCTCTGTCTGTCTGTCTGTCTGTCTGTCTGTCTGTATATCTATCGCAGAAAAGTAGACTACTAATAAACCAGATCTGTCTGTCTGTAGATCTATCCATTGGTCTACCTGTCTATCTATTGTGCTTGGAGTTTATATGAATCTGGGAGTTAGTCTTGTAGCCACATCTGAATACCTATTGTATTCAATTGTACCCATATAACTGCATTTCTACTTTTTATCGGGAAACCTACTAGGAGACACTTCTCACTTTGACCGAAATTGTTCTACTTTATACATTTTACTGTGCATGGATGGCCAGACTGCAATGAGATGCGCAGTCAGAGTAGCGGATGGGTTCACAGCAGCTACATATGAGGCACAGGTAGAGGTAGTGAGGGTTAACGTGTTGAAATGTAGTTATTTGTGAAGTTGGCAGAAAGAGGAACAAATGAAAATGGCTAATGCAGATGTATAAGATAAAGTGAGAAGTGAATTTAGGAGCTGCAGTGAGATACAGCCAGAGGAAGAGCAGGGACAGGATGAGGAAAAGGAGGAAAGGAGTCAGAAGAGGAAATAACAGAGTTTTTTGGCACAGATGTTGATTATTCAGACAAGACTAATCTAATTACAATACAGCCCAGCAGTTCATGATCAGCGATCAGTCATAACATTAAACCAAAGATTTTCAACTACTGGGCCAATCGTTAGTTGTGCCATTAGTAAAATAAACCAATTTCACTCAATTTGACTGGATGATATTATATACTTATTGCAAATGTTTTTTTTTATTGTTTTTAAAAATAAAAAAGATAATCAGAGCTGTTGAAGAAGATCTTTGTAAAGGCCTTTCTTTATTCCCTGCTTCCATATCAGCATTTTTACAGTGTAGTCAAAAAAAGTCTGGGAATCACTGGTTTAAACTGTAGTGAATCTTAACCTGAAATTCAATTTAATGCCCATTCTTGGTGGCTACTCAAACAGTCGGTCAGATTACACTGAGTTCAAAGATGATTCCCAATGTGGGATTCACTTACGACTGCTGAATGATGGAGCCGGGCCAGGAAAGTCTTTATGTGGCTTTCTTGTCTGTCAGTGCAGTGACAAGGTGCTCCAGTCAGACACAGCTAATCCCTACTTCTCCTTCTTTCCTTGCCAGTTCCTTGGAGTGACCTTCCTTGGCATAGGATTGTGGGCATGGAGCGAGAAGGTGAGTTTGGAGCTGAGATCTTGAACATTTCTCCTCAAGACCAGTCCTGATGAATGAAAAAACAAATGGATTGTTTGTGTTCGCAAAAGCCATTGCACTATTACGTGTCCACACAAAATGAAATCATTAAGTTTACCAAATCAGAATGGAATGCCTTGATTTCCGGTGGGACACTCCTCAGAACAATGGTCTGTGATGTGTTTCACAGAGTCACTCATTGTGTACTTTCAGGAAGGGGGGGAAATAAAGAGGAGACAAGGTCCAGGAACAGGTCTTAACTTTCACTGTTCCACTTCACCAGATGAGGTTAATGCACTTCAGTTGGCCTTTCGTTCTCACACGGTTGTAGCCACAACTATTCCCCTAAGTTTGTTAGTTTAGGTTTGTTTTCCTTATTTTTGTAAAATCTACCATCTTCTTGTTCTGGTGTTTTTCATCTGAACTTTTCCCAGCCTGTGTGGAAGATTATTATTCTTTTTTTCCTCTTCCTTTTGTAGAGTGTGATGGGTGACAGTATTGCCATACACTGTAATGCCTATGGGTGGGACCATGCATAGAGTTTCTTAAAGAGTTTGCTGCAGGAAAACTGAGCACAGTTAGCAACACACAACATGATCAACATCAGACTTCTGAAATTGGAACAGAGAGATCTACAAACCAGCCACCAGGGAGCACAATTCAGTTTTTAATGGCTGTCCAAAGCTAAAAAAAATAGTAAAGGTTGAGATAAGCATCTAAATTAATATACTATATATGTCACCGAAACAAATCCATGCCAGATTGATAGGTGCCCATCGTAACAACAATCATCATCAGTTCTGTTGACCAACATGGTAGTGGTGAGAATTGGGCTACTGTTGGTCAAAGACAAAGAAAAGGAGGACCATTGGTTCAGGGAAAATGAGGAAGGTCTGATGTTTTGAACGCTAAATTTAAGATATATGGGTAGATGAATGTTTGAGATGGAGCTACCAGGTAGGAGACAAAGAGGAGATTCACGGATGCAGTGAGGGAGGACATGGGGGTAGTTGGAGTCAGAGGAGAAGATACAGAGAACAGGCGGAGGTTGGGAAACCCTGATTTGAGAAAAGAGAAAACAATTTTTTTTTCTCACAACCCTGCTTCCTTACAACAGGGCGTCCTTTCTAACATCTCCTCCATCACGGACCTGGGGGGCTTCGATCCGGTCTGGCTCTTCCTCGTGGTTGGCGGCGTGATGTTCATCCTTGGTTTTGCCGGTTGCATCGGAGCGCTTCGAGAAAACTCTTTTCTGCTCAAGTTTGTAGGTTCCGAGAATTGTTTATCAGAATTCTCCTTTGTTTCGTGTCAGTGTTTGTTGAACTTACAGAACTGGGTGTGTGTGAATGTTTTTGTATTTTTAGTTCTCTGTTTTTCTGGGCATCATCTTCTTCCTGGAGCTGACAGCAGGAGTTCTGGCCTTTGTCTTCAAAGATTGGATCAAGGACCAACTAAACTTTTTCATCAACAACAACATCCGTGCTTACAGGGACGACATCGATCTGCAGAACCTGATAGACTTTACACAGGAATATGTGAGCACTGAACCTTATCTTAAGTGTGATTTGCCCTCCAGTGAGATTTTACAACTTAATGAGTTCTCTTTTTTTTTGGTCTGTAGAACATTGTTGACATACTTACTGCAAATTTGAGGTTTTCTTGTCTGGTGTCCTTGCAGTGGGAATGTTGCGGAGCGTTTGGTGCTGACGACTGGAATTTAAACATATACTTCAACTGCACTGATTCCAACCCGAGTCGAGAGAAATGTGGCGTTCCCTTTTCCTGCTGCACCAAAGATCCAGCGGTAAGTCCTGACCGAAAACAACACAAGTTGTCTCATGTTTTATAACCTGGAAATCTCCTGGTAATAATCTTCTAAAACCAAATAATTATACCCAAGTGAGAGAAGAAAGGTTGAAATCTTTATTCACGTATTTTACACAGCCAGAAATGACCTACTTTGCCAATGCAAGCGTCACATGACCAGCTATCATTTATCTGCAGATTTTACTGGAAAGTAGGTAAATTTTCAGGTTCAGGTTCCCAAACTCTCTCATTGAAATGTTCCTTGGTCTTTGCTCTTGAACTTCCAGTGAACCCTATGTAGAGAATTTTCTTTGTCTCATTTATCCAATGTGTGTCTTGCCCCTCAGTAAAAATAAACAAAACTATCCCTTTAGTGAAGCCATGTGAGGTGGCGCTTTAACAGTTCTTCAGTTACGCTCTCCCTCTGCAGACGGCCTATGATATGCAGCCCATTCTCTGTCAACGATGCGTAAAATGTAAATAAATAAACAGTAGAACAATATTTGACAGTTTTACGACAGTGTAGTGGAGGCTGAAAAAACTGGTGTGTATCTGATGTACTGTAAATTTGGGGCGTTGAGTAAGACAATCAATCCTTAATGAAAGTGGACTGTGAAAGGAAGTAATAGGAACCAGTGGAAAAAGTTCAACCAATAAGTCAACCCCATAAATCCTCAGCCACCAGGAAAACCTGGAAGGACTGACTTCACATCCAGACACTGGAGAAAATAAACACAATCAAACACAGAAATGGACCAATGATGACAAGGGAGATACAGCTGATCTTGGAGACTCTGGTTCCTGATGGAAAACATCTGGCGTTAGGTCCTGACAGCCAGGGAAATGAGGGAAGTCTCTATGAATCTATGAAGTCAGTGAGCACAGAGTAAAAAAAATGAGGACAGGGTGAAAATATCAGTGGGCAGGGAGGGAGAAAGTGAGAAGATTACAGCCTGGATGCTCACGAGCCTGAGAAAATAAATACCAGATGGTGAGAAGGATTGCAGTGGTTGTTATTGGAGAATTTGCAGTAATCTCTTTGAATATACTGTAATACATTATACTGTACAGCCTTGGTCCAGTGTGTTTGTGTAAAGCACAAGCTCAGGCCTTTTGTTTTAGTGAATTCTAGGTTTCTGATCATCACATTCGAAGGATAAAAAAAACATTGACATCACAGACGGCTCCAAAGGGAAAAAGCAAACGGTCATTACCAGGTCTGGTTATCTGTGTCCTTCAGCAACCTGGTTTTACACCATCATCCAGTGTGGCTGATGTCCAACTGGAAGTCCCCACCATAATGCTGAGTCCTATCAAAATGTGCCAGGGCAGCAGAGAGAGGCTGAGAGGAGTTCTTCCAACCCCAGGCCGTTTTGGCAGCGTTGCTGCAACCCCGTGGTGAAAGGCACGGAGAGCAGAACAGATATGAGTTCACTTTAATCAAAGTTACACAAGAGTCTGACTTTATTTGCTGACCGATGCTGTATATGCACTTCTACGGAGGTCATCCCTGGGACACTGATGCACTGGTGTTTGTCAGGTACAAACTATGTTTGTCAAAAGGCCTGTGAAGTTTCTCATTCATCCAGGTCATGATATCTTAAAAAGGGGTTTAGTTGTCAGCAACTGGACTTCTTCTTGGAGTTGAAAGACGTTTCATTCCTCATTCCTTGATGTCCGAGGGGACACTAGTAGTTCTACTCCTCCAAACCACACCCTTCACCACTGGACAAAGGTGTGAAGAGTGAAAAGTTGACTCTGGGGGGATGATTACTTGCTGTGGCAACCCCTGAAATATATATACATATGTATATATGTATATGTACATATGTATGTATATATGTATATATGTATATGTGTGTGTGTGTATATATATATATACACACATATGTTTATATATTTACACACACATATATATATATATACATATATATATATATACTACTAAATGCAAGCTTAAGAAATATTTAAGTTTAGTTTAACTTCTACAATGTAAATTGTCTTCACAGGAGGACGTCATCAACACCCAGTGTGGATATGACATGCGAGCAAAGACGGTAAGAATCATTGAAATATTAATCACTATTACCTCATTGTACAGACGTAGTCCGTTCTGTAAGAATGCCGCGGTTAAACCGCTTGAGTAGTGGGACCGGCCCCCTAATGCAGGTCTGTCCGTGAACTCACCACTTATTCCACAGTGGGGCACAATATCCCTCTTTCTGCTGGCTCTCCATCAGGACTCCAGCTCCTGTGGTCATTACTCATTCCACAGCAATGCAATGGAAAGTGAAACCCCTCCCCCGTCGTTTTGTCCAAACTCCTCACAGACATAATGTAAGGCAAAAGGCAGAGTTTGTTTTCTTGACTTCAAATATGAGAGAAAAGGCCAAGTGGAGTCGGTGAAATGTGGCAGCAGAACGAGCTGAGTGTGTGTTAATGGCCGTGAAAACACAGTTTTGATCGTACGTTAAGACGAACATGATTGGGGAAGTTGGCGACTGAGGACGGACATTAACCGCAACATCTAGGCTTTTCAGAACAATTTTTCTCCTATTCTCTTTTATGTTCTTAGTTTTCATAACTGTCTGCTCTCACCTAGCAGAAGTTCTCCATTACATGCTTTAATGAGGAAAGTAAAAAAAGGTTTTCAGCCTAGATCAGTGAAATTATATAATTTGTACAGTACATCTAATGTTGTCAGTACAGTGGTTGGGAATCACTGTGTTGAATTACTGTAGATAAGGTTTTTACTCTCAGGCTGTAGAAAACAATCTTCTAATGGAAATGGAGTAAAACAGAAATTATAGCGAACATGACTAATTTGCAGCATCAGCGTCTTTTACGCCAAGTAAAGTTCTCTGGTTCTCTGCACCAGAATGTTCTCCATCCTCTGCTCCTGCCAGTAACTAAAGCAATTTTTAATACTGTTCAGTATAAACCATGCAGTTTAGCCTCCAAAAGAACATGTTCCTCTTCTGATTCTGCCTCTGTTTCCTCAGCTGTCACACTGCATTAAGGTCATGCTGCCTATAACAGCTCACTTCCAGGAAGGTCTAAAACCAAAATATGTATTTTGATCAAGAACTCCAACCTTGTTCATCTTCTAAATGCTTTGGAACTAAGAATGTAGCAGCTTCTAATTCTGTAAAAAAATTGTTTTATACACATTGAGTTTCCTCTGCTGGGGCTAATGTTATATTAATAACATTAACACACTGATACCCAGCAGAGAAAACTCAATGTGTATAAAACAATTTTTTTTTGCTTTTGACACAAACAATCAAGAATTAGATGTAAATGCCCTGATTATTTCTCACTTACAGCGATTTTTCTGTGTTTCAGGATTCTGAGCAGCGAACATTCATTTATATCAAAGGCTGCGTCCCTCAGTTTGAGAAGTGGCTTCAGGACAACCTGACGGTGGTGGCAGGCATCTTCATAGGGATTGCCTTACTTCAGGTGACAGACAACACCTGGCCTTTGTTTAACCTTTAATTAGCATGAACAGCATGTTAAATTTGTCTTCCTGTTTCTTTTTCTTATAGATTTTTGGCATTTGTTTAGCACAGAACCTTGTGAGTGACATTGAAGCTGTGAGAGAAAGTTGGTGAGTATACCTCCTGCAGTGATGATATTTCAATCTCATTTCCTCATATATATATATATATATGTATATATATATATTAGGGATGGTTAACCAACACTATTGGCCCGATATTAGAAACTTCCTCAAGGGGTCCTGCCAGGCAATATCAGCAATGTTGGACATCCCTTATATATATATATATATATATTTTTAACTAACTCAATATATATTTTTATTCCACAATTCAGTTTTTCGGATTATCACCATTAACTTGCTGCTATAAACCAAAATTCCTTACTCTCATTATGGAAGTTGGTTGGAATAATCATCTTATTACAGTCTCTTATTTCTGGCCCAATAATAAAACACAGTCATTTGATTATTCAACAAACTGAGCTGAGAAATGAAACACAGTGGAGATGTACAGCTTGAACTGGCTGATTGAAAAACTAATGTTAGTCATTGTTCTGTCTGTTTGTCTAAATGAAAAGTGGAAAGTTTTGAGATCTGCTCTGTGTTCTGTGCAGTCTCTTCACCTAAGTCCACCGCAGAGTCACCACAGGCAAGAAGCCTGAACCAGGTTAGTGATATTAATTTTCGTCATTGACACAATTGCGCCACCTAATGAGCTCCTGCTCCTTCCCTGTGGACAACTGTTAATCAAAGGCAGACAACAAGATCATTTAATTTGATTTATTCAGTTACACGGTAATAGAAAGTTTACACACATCAGTGAAAACCAAACAGTTTTCATTCTAACAGTCGCACCAAGTACATTGAAAACACCTTTTACACTTGATGTTTAACCTGTATGTTAATGTTGATGGGTAAAAATGTTAGTGGAGATGATTACATCTGTGATCTTTTTTCCAGTTGTAGCCACCATCTGCTACTAACACTGTAAGGTTGATCAATTCACTGCTCAAGATTTATGTGCACACACCATACGATCCGATGATTTGAATGCTCGCACTGTACAATCATATACACCAAAATCTGACTCCTGTAGCCACAACTGTTTTTGACAATACCCAACCCAATGACAATAATGATCCGCAACAAAAATTAATTTCCCTGACAATTGCGCCATTTATGTGCACAGACACGGTAAAGAAAAGATGCTGATGATGACTTGTATGGACCAGAAAATGTCTTGACTCAAACCAGAGTTGGACCCTATAGTAGGAAAACTAAAATCACTAAGTGTACGCTGGTCTTTAGTCTCTGGGGACTCATTTCCAAGCCACAGGGGGGCGATAACACCGATCCAATGGTCCAGGCAGATTTGAGTTCATTTGTTCATGCAATTGATTGCCCTTCAATGGCCCAGAGATGTCTGGCGTGTATATATCATGTGTCAATCCCAAATACTACAGGCCAAATATAGCAGGCCAAGTCGTTTGTATGGTCATGGGAGCTTAAGATAAAAATATTGTAGTCCAGAAGACCTGCTGAATTTTTTAACCTTAAAATTAATGGCAGAAAGATTTATTAAATGTGTCTCTAGATTAAAATCTTTTTCAGAGTCTCCTCTGCACATCTGGTGTTTCTTCTCGACAGCATACAGACCTTTGGACCAGGGGCTTAAAAACAGTTCAGGTTCTGGTTCTGGTTTATAATAAAGAGTGGCAACAGCTGTTGTGCAGACAGTTTGTTGGTCTTAATGGTTTTGACAATCCGTCACAAAAGCCAGAGTTTGTTTTATGTAGATGTCTGCGCCTCTGAGCAACATTTACAACTGTCTCATTTGTAATGTTATAAATGCCATATGAAACACAGCTGCAGATAATGTTTGTTTTTTTTTTCTTTTTTTCCCCAGAATTCCACAGTTTGGACACCCGCAGTGAAGACACTCAACAAATCAAGATGTACATAATGGATAATTAAGATTTTTTTTTTTAATAAGCCATGACACCATTTCTCTGACATGTACTCTAAGTTTGACAACAACACAGTCCGAGCTGCCGCGGCACCGTCCGCTCTGGCCGATAGATCCTCGTCTAAGGACACATTTCTCTGACGTAGCGCTTCATTTATAGAACGGCTGCGGTTTGATGATTTGTGCCACAGCTGCAGTTTTTAACGCTGCACGTGTTATTATGGAGTTTCTGATTCTGGAAATGCACTGCATGCCTTTCGTCTACTGGTAGGACATCAGCTGTTTCACCTTGGCAGAAAATGTTCAGCAAAAGGGTTTGGATGGTGAATCAGCAGGTAAGCGTTTTATGTATTTAAAACTATGGCAAATCTATTTTAAATTTGGATTTTTCACTCTCAGATATTGCAGTTTGTGAACTGAATTTCTCAATGGAGTGGACGTCCATTAATAGTGTTGTAGATTAAATAGGTAGTCTATTTGGCCAAATCCGTAAAATAAATAATTTGTGGCATGAGATTTCAGCTTTACGCACTTTACTATTCACATGTAATGATTGTTCTCACTGCAGCCATTTAGCTTTTGTCACAAATATTATTTTAGTCCAACAGTGGCCACTAGAGGGGGCTCTTTCTTTCAAAACAGACTTCTTTTACAGAGCTTGTGCAACAGTTTAAAAGGGAAATAATCTTTTTGTTCAGTGCTTGTTTTGTTTGTGATGAATGTTGCCTTACCTCTTTGTTTTCCACTGAAAAAAATGGGTTCAAAGCTCTTAAAAAGGCTCGTTACTCCCCCCTAGTGGCTCATTACTGAACATACATTTATTTATAGTCTGCTCATAAATGTACTTGAAATCGGAGCACGTGGGCGCTCTAACCAGCATTATGTTCAATGCAAAGTTGGAAAAGGAGAAGTTATTTATGTCTTGATTGTTATTCATCATAAATATTTTTTTAATATAAGTAAGACCTTTACAGATCAGTAATGATATTGGAGGTAAAGTCGTGAATTTTAATGTAATAACAGTTTTATTGACTTGCAGTAAAGACCTTGAATATATGTTGGTGAATCTGTAGAAAAGGGAAGAAGGGAGTCCTTCAAGGACTGTGGGGAATCTTGATTTTTCCACTGTCACAAACTCAACCCATCCATACAACCGTGTGCCAAACTTTTTTTTACAACCAGAAATGGCATAATTTGCATTTTCTTCTGGTGCTTGTAAACAGCCATGTAAATATGTACTTGATTAAATGTGTTTGTTTCTATGTGGTTTATTGGATTGGTTATTCAGTGTATTTGATTTACCACAGGGAAAACAGACTTTTATGCAAATATATATGTGAAGAATGAAGTCATAATAACAAACACAAGTCTGTCATTGAACAGTATATGTGGCCTATGTCAAAATGTTGCATTTTTCACATACACAGCGTAGGAAAGTCGAAGACTTCAAGGTGGAGCTGGGACTGCATCAAGGGTTGGTCCTCAACCCTTTTGGTGATGGACAGATTGACAGATTAGGTCACACAGGAGTCTCCATGGACCATGATTTTTGCAGATGACATTGTGATCTGCAGTGACAGTTGGCAACAACTAGAAGAAAACCTAGAGAGGTGGAGGTTTGGACTGGAGAGAAGAGGAATGAAGGTCAGTCGTAGCAAGACAGAGTACGTGTGTGAATGAAAGGGAGAACTGTGGAATGGAGCAGGAGCGGAGAAGGTTCAGGAGTTCAGACAAGTGGAGATAGTAAAAGAGAGCAGAAGAATGGAGTACAGGCTGGATGGAACAACTGGAGAAAAGAGTCAGGAGTGATCTGTGTGGGAAGGGAAAGGTTTATAGGACGGTGGTGAGACAGCTGGAGATGGATGAGAGACCAGGATGGACAGGATCAGGAATGAGGTCATTAGGGAACAACACAGACAGGAAGGTTTTTCGAGATAAAGCTAGAGTAGTCAGATTGTGATGGTCTGGACATGTTGAGAGGAGGGACAGGGGATACATTGGTAGAAGAATCTGTTCCTAGAGATGGAGCTACCAGGTAGGAGACTAAGAGGGGATTGATGGAAGCAGTGAGCGAGGAAATGGAGGTAGTCAGCGTCAGTTGAAGATACAGGGGGAGATGGAAAATGTTAATTCTCCGTGGCAACCCCTGAAAAAGAGGCAGGCTGAAAGATAGAAAGTTTACGGTGGTCGATAGTTTCAGGAAAGTATATGTTAAAGATTTGGCTCCATCTAGTGGTCTATCTGGTGGTCACGGAAATGGTCGACGTAACAAAAGTTACTGAGTGAATAAATGAATGCTACTTCTTAGCTAATAAATACGAAAATAATAATATTAATAATTAAAAAAGTGACTCCCGAGACGCCATTGGAATCAATGTACGAAAAGAGTTGGTGGTTTCGGTGGAAGTATGACCGCGAAAAGGCGGAACCGGTTCTACACGGAAGAGAACTATTTCACAAAATATATCTCTGTTCCTCCGAACTCACGAGTTACGTTGGGAAATGTTCCGTCGTTCCGTCGGTTGAAGGGTAAGTTCTGTGTGTTACACCGACTTGTGCAGTAATTTAATTCTCCGGAGAAACTCCTCCGTTTTATTAGTTGTAAGGCCATGATACCATCATCGCAGATCTGCCTTAAACCGGTTGTATTCTAGCCAAAAGCAACACGTTTACTAAAAAAAAAATCATAAATCATTGATAAATGATAGATACAACAGTCTTTTGTTAAGATTATAACAAAATAATAATGACAAATCTATAAACAATATATATATTATTATTATATAACTTTTACATTTTCCACATTTTTTTTATATTCAATAAACACTTCAGTAGGGATTTCCGAGCTTGCCAATACTGTGTTGGCAAGTATTTTTTTTTTTTTTACAATTTCGATATCATAGGATACAGATATAGGCAGCCATTAGCCCCCAAAACTGAAGTAGATGTCTTAGAACAGTATGTGTGAATACAGCATATCTGATAGAACCCAGTCGTGGTGTTATTGTTTTTTTAAATTATCCGATAACGATCTTACCGATATTGGCTAGTTATGCTAATTATGCTCAGGCCATACTCAGCGTAGTGATATATACAAAGTTCAACAAGGTTCTGCCATCTCACCACTTGATGTCACTAATGCTAACCCTCAAACTTTGGATCTCAGAATATCAAACATGGGAGACAAATGGTTTCACTCACCAAAAATAATGAACATAGTAGGCGGTGGATTTAGAATAATAATATCAAAGTGTGTTTAGGACAGAGTCAACAGTCAGTCAGAGGTCTAAGGTCAAGGTTTACAGTCAGCTCTGATAACACAATAAATAAACGTTTATCACTGCTGAACATCTGTGTTCATACAGTTCCCTCTTCACACTGTCTGTACAATGTAGGAAATGTTACAATCTACAATGGCATGATGTACATTTGAGTAAATATTTGTCCAATACAAAGTAACGAAAAGAAAAAATGAACAAATAACCATTTAATTTTATTTTTTCTATTACTTTTTATTTCATACCCTTATCCTTCAAAATGTTATTTCCTGCTGCCCATAACACTTTCTGTAGTTTGAGTTTCAGTATTTGTCAAAACAAACAGATAACAAAAGTACACCTAAAAATGAAAAACACATTAATAGCTAAATGTCAGAAAGTGAACTTAAAAAAAGTCACGTGGTTAAAATGATGACATCACCAATCAAAAGACTGGGACAGATCTACAGTCCCCTCCCTGCAGCTCCTCTGACTGCACTGTATATTTGATCAAAGCAACGTCTCTAATGAACTGTGATGTGTGATGAAGGCTAACATTAATCAATGAAAGTCATGTGATTGGGCCGTTCATCAAGGCAGGTCCGCCCAGTGGATTCATACAGTGACTGTGTATTTATTTATTTATAATAATCACTAGAGGAAAGACAAATTACAAACAAATACAAAAAGAATTTATTCCTGACTTGATGGAGTACACAACACTGCAAAAATACTAATTTAGATAAATAGATAGATAGACGGGCAGACAGGTAAATAGATAGATAGATAGATAGATAGATAGATAGATAGATAGATAGATAGATAGATAGATAGATAGATAGACTGACTCACAGACAGACAGACAGACTGGCCTTTATTCCTCTCTTACAAGTTCCTTTTCTATAATCAGGGGCTATGATCAGCAGGCATTTAAAATTATTATGTTAGAATTAGTTAAGTGCTTGTATTAAAACCCAGGAATTGTTCATCATCTAAGGTTTATCATTTCTTCTTGTGTGATCCATCCACTTCCCCAGATGCTGTAATCTGACCTGTGAATCCCCCCCCAGACAGCCCATTTCCCGCAGGAACCTCAACAAAGCTCTGACTGTTCATTCTGAGGATATGGGTGAAGGGTGTTAAACATGAGGGGCTGTCCTGTTTTCTAAACCTCCATGATCTAGAGCAACATCACATGAAACCATGATGTCCAGACATCCAGTCTGAGGTGGTTTCATTGATCATTCAGTCAATCAGAGGCTGCTGCTCCTCTGCTCTGATATAAAAGATGGGACACATGTGTCAACTGAACAAGAGGCTGCTGTCAAATCCCTGCTCCTCAGGTTAATCATTGGCTGCTTATCTGGTACTTAGAACCAGAGCGTGGAGTTTGGAGTCTGCCCTGCTCTCAGATAAAACCTCCTAGGGGAGGCTGGGACTGGCTTTGCCTTTTCTTTTTGGCCCTGCGGAGCTTCCTCAGCCCTCGCTCTTTGCTTGTGCCGGTTTGCATCCATCTGGCTGCGGAGAGAGGAGTCATCATGTTCTCTCTGCTGGTCCTGCTCTTCCTCTGCGCGGCCTCTTCTGCTGAAAACTCTGCCAAAGGTGAGTTGATGTTGACTGCTCTATATCAATGGGCTGAATCCTTAAGATATTTCCACTTTTATTCATTCAAACCCTGGCTTGTGGACCAGACATGGCACCCAAATGGCCAAATGGTTTTTGGATCCTGGCACAGATAAATGTTTTTGAGTCAGTGATTGTGCTGACTCTGTAAAATATTTCAAATATTTTGAAATATTTTCAATTGATTGATTACTTTTCAGCAACTTTGGGGCAAGTCGTAAGGAAACTTATATTCACTTACTCAGCAGATACAAATGCACTGGTTGCCTACTACATAGCCAACGATATACATTACATCACATGACACAAACAATATGATTTATTTGTTTCTTTATGTCAATATCCCTTCTTTCAATCATCAATGTTTCTTTTAACAATGACTTATTTTCAGTATGTCATTCATTTCTTGGTTTGGTTTGCTACTTTTAGTTTTAGTTTGAACTAATTAGAGTTTGTCTAATATATGTCAGATTTTTATTTTATTATTCTACTTATTATTTTATTTCCAAGTCTTGGCTCATTATTTGCAGTTTTTAATTAGTTTTGATTTTAAATACAAGTCCTTTTTTGACTTGCTTTTTTATATCTACTATGTTGCCACCATTGATTGTCTTTCTGGGCTCATATTTAAATGATCTGCTATTTAATTTTGACTATTTTAAATTAATTTCTAGTTTATTCTTTCAGTATTAGAGGTCATATCTTACGTACAATTTAAGGGTAGACGCCATAATAATACCGTGCCTGTTTTTACTTCCTGTGTAATTCCAAATAAAATGCATTAGAAAATTTACCCCAAACATGTTAAATGAATAGTGACACGTCAGTCTGTCTTAAATCATGACCCTCTTGTCCTGCACAACAGTCAGGCCTGTGAGGAGGCAGAACTTTTGGTTTTATCTTTTCACTCTCCAAACACACCCAGTTATTGCCCCGGTGACTCAATCACTTCTACTATCTCCAGAAAACAACTGAAAGGAAAGTGAAGGGATGACATTAACTATATATATGTATATGTGTTATGTACCATATGTAGTGAGTTGTGCATTCCGTCTTCTCATCATCACTGTTGTTCATTTACCAGCTGAGCCTCTTTTATTTCTTCAGGTGCTACTAGTGCCTCCGGAGTTCGGCTCAACAATAACCAGCTGTACAAATTCAGCTACACTACTGAAGTGCTGGTGGGCAAGGTAAAGGGGTCAAAACAGAGCAACTCAGGCAACAAGATCTCCAGCGATGTTGGCGTGAACCTGGTGTGGAGAGACCCCAACAGCAAAGATGATCAGCTGATCCAAATAGCTGTAAGTTGTTCTTCATCCTCTCAGTCAATAATCAACATATTAATGAAGGTGTTTTCTTGTTGTACTGGGGAGAACCTGGTGTTCAGCTGAAATAACGTCACACGATGATGATATTAATGTATTTCTCTTGAAAAGATGTCGAACGTGAGGATCGAACCCATGTCCCCTCGACCGAAAGAGAAGAATGTTCTGCACGGATCCACAGCTGAAAGTGTCTTTGGGAAGAAAACACTGGCAGCTTTTACCAAACCTTTCTTTCTGCATCTTAAAAATGGAAAGGTAAGCAAAAGGATTTTAGTACAAATTAAGAAAAGAAATATACTGTTAGTGAAAGTCTTTAAACCTCAAACTGGTCCACTGGTAGTTGTAGACAGTCTCTTGTCTTCTGAACTTTGTTCTCTTTACTGTTGCTTTCGTCATAGAACTAATGAGTTTGTGCCAGAGTGGTGATGCTGGCAGTAGAAAAAAATTGCACATGTGTGTGTAAAGGTCAGTGAGTGTGAACCATTCAATAAAAATAGAGTACGATGTTTGAACCCAGGTCATTCTGCATAATTGTCATGACCATAATGAATCATTTAATAGTCTAGGCCTCGTTGTAAACTGTGGTTCTTTGGCCCAGAGTCATTAGTGTGGGACTCAAGGATTCATCTCCTAGGAAAGATTGAATCCCAGTTAGGGTAGTTGGCTCCTTACAGTGGGCTCACAACCTGTAGAAAAGTCCATGACGGGCTGATATGGTGTAGTGTGATGTGGGTGGTGCTCCTGGAGACTGCTGCCTATGCAACCTGGTCAATTTAATATTGTAGCAGTTAGCATATCTGACTTGAAAACAGAGAGAGTGTTTGATTTGGTTCGATGGGTTCGAGTCCAAGAGGAACCACATGCTTGGCACTGGTTAGGGGCAGCCTGTTCACACCAGTGTTAACAAAAAATGTCCCAAATCTGCATTAATAAAGTTAAACTTACTATCTTTTAGTGCAGTGACTGGTGGTTCACAACCCAAAAGTAGGTTGCAGAGATAAGGGTACAGTTACTGAGGTGTTACTGGAAGTTGTTGGGTTACACATTGTCTTTAATGGGAACCTGAAGCCAGATCAGTTCACAGCCACTGTTTTAACAAACAAGCAGATGAAGATAGATTGATTTATGATAGTGGTTCAGTTTAGGATCACTGTGTCATGTGTATGTGTTAAGTAAAATCTGAGCCTCTGTCCCGTGCTTTTATTTTGATATTTTTAATACTGTCTGGCTGAGGCAGTACAAATACACCTTCTATTTATTGAGGTCATGTCTGATGCTCTGGTGGAGCTCCACAAATACTTTTCACACTGTGGAGCAGAAAGTGTAGGATGATGTAATCAGCTGATTTCAACACTGAACAGAGTCCATTAGTGAACCAAAGTGCAACAACAATACAGAGCCACCCGGTATGATTTGTAGTTTTTGATGAAGATTGTTATTAAAAGAATACAACTCTGTTTCAAATATAATATCCATGCATGTGTAATCGTCTGTATTTAGAAGTTAAAGCCAACAGAGCATCGTGACCACTGATGTATTTCAGCTGCAGCCTCATGGTGTCATGGCGGTGAACACAACACACTGTTGCCTCACCAAGGCACCAAGGACTTGATGGGTCCATTTGAATACACAGTGTCTCTGTTTCCTGCAGAGCAAAGACTGAAAGTTTGTAGTGATTAGTGTAAATGTTGATTCTCTCTGTCTGTGTTGTCTTGTGATGGAGTGATGAAATATTTGCATTTTATCAGCAGGGAGTGTCTGTAGGAGGTTTTTTCCTAGAATCAGCTGTGCTGCTGTGAAATTTGTGTATATTGTGCAATATTATGTCATGTTATGCTGTGCTATCTTATGTTGTGTTATGCTATGCAATGTTTTGTAGTTACTTTGTCCATGGGCATTCTACTAGGGGGAATGGGAGATAAATGTGTGGGAAAGCGTTATTTGGAAAATTTAAATATTGGCATTTTAAAATGGCTTATGAGTATATGTTAGTTATATCAGTATGATATCATATGTTATGGTAAGGTGGGATATAATATGATAGGTTAGGTATGGTTTTGTATGGTGTCGTATGATATGGTTTGTTATAATACAGTATGTTATTCTGTGGTATGATATTGGCTGGTATGTTATTGCATAGTACAGTATGGTATGGTGTGGTAGGTATCAAATGTTGTGGTAGGTGTAGTATGGTATGGTATGTTTCGGTATAGTACAGTGTGATAAAATATATTAAGATATCGTAATGTAGGTATGGTATGTTATGGCATGTTATGGTAGTACAGTAGTACAGTATGGTATGGTGTGGTGTGGCAGGTATCAGATGTTGTGTTGTGGTATGGTATAGCACAGTATGTAATGCAATGGTATGATATGGTATGGTATGGTATACTATGGTATGGTATGGTATGGTATACTATGGTATGGTACTGTATGTATGCTATGGTATACTATGTTGTGCTCTGATATGGTATGTTGTGGTATAGTACTGTATGTTGCGGTATGTTATGGTACGTATCATTTGTTAGCCTATGGTATGATACAGTATGTTATTTTGTGGTATGATATTGTTTGGTATAGTACAGCATTTGATGGTATGTTATGGTATGTTCTGTACAGTATGTAATGCTATGGTATGGTATGTTTTGGTATAGTAGAGTATGGTCAAATATGATATCGTAATGTAGGTGTGGTACGTCATGGCATGGTATGGTATAGTACGGTATGGTATAGTACAGTATGGTATCAAATGTTGTTATGGTATAGTGAAATATGGTATGTCAGGTTTTGCTATACTATGCTATGTTACATTGTTATATTATAACATTTGATGTCATTTCGCGTCATGTCTTTTTATTTCACTGAATACATGGTATCCTTTTTGGAGGTAAACTTTGGTGGGATTTCCTATTTTTAATGCTATTGTGGATACAATATGAAGAAAGCCAAGGTCATACAAAAAAAACATTAGCCCCAAATTAACCATTAGCTAAACTGCAATCAATGCCTGACCTTCATTGGCCGATGTGTTAATACTTTAGTATTTTAGTCGAGTATTTGATCTGCACTTCAAAGACCTTTTGTCGTGTTATTTGCATATGTCACTCCCCGAAAATAGACTCTGATGTCATGTAGTAGTGCACATCATGTGGAAGGGAAAAGTGACACCCTGAAAAGTCCTTGTCAGTTAGAGCAGCGGTTCTCAGAGTGGGGGCGGGGCCCTTGGGATTATTTACTCTATTTATTTAGGTTTGCAATGATGATGAATGGCAATTGCTGATAAATTGGAATTAAAGTGTTTGAACTAAAGCTCAGTTGTCAATTCTTCTTTAAAAAAGAATCAATCTTCTTACATATTGATCTGCCTGTCTGTCTGCCTGTCTGTCTGCCTGTCTGTCTGTCTGTCTGTCACATGTAGACAAAAGCATTTTATTCCTACTGGACTGAACCTGGAAGCGTCAGAAACCTGAAGAGAGGACTGGCCAGTTTACTGCAGCTGCAGCTGAAAACTGGGAAAGTCATAGAGGTGAAAGAAGTTCAACATCACACTTCTGTCTCTTGTTGTTGTTACGGTAGACAACTAACATTGTTATGTGAAACAGAATGACGTGTCTGGAAGGTGCATGGTTGACTACAGAGCAGAGAAAGGTCAGGTGACCCGGACCAAGAACCTGGAGACGTGTAAAACTGCAGAGCGTGGATTCACCACACACAGTCAGGTCAGTGAACCTCTACACACTCACACACAGACACACACTGGGCTGCAACTGTGAGTGTTACTGAACCACTCATGTGTCACGTCTCCTTCAGGTCCTGGGTGTGAACAGGAAGTCCAGTTCTGTTACAGTGTTCACACTGGAGGATGGTTTCATCCGCTCAGCCGTGGCAGAAGAAAGACACTCACTTGCTGTTAATGTTCGCAAATCAGTTTCAGCTAAAGTTCTGTCCAGGTGAAGATTGAATATCAACACTCATCAGTGGGGAAAAATACTGTACTAACCGACTGGGTTTTATAACAAAAATCTTCTGGTTTTATCAGGCAAACCCTGACAAGGACAGGCACCGAGGCCGGACCCCTGGAGGCTGCTGGGAAAGACGTAAACGGCGTCATCAAGTCCATTGATGACAAACTGGCTGCTGTTGGTGTCGTGGCTGAGAAAGTCAAAAGCTTTTGCAATAGTTGTCCATCAGTGAGTTTTCCTAATCTGATCTACACAAATGCAGTGTTGTCCTTTCATCCAGTTGCTTTCGTCAAACTTCACATTTTGCGTCATAAGTGATAAAATAAATTACAGCTTGTACAACAGAAATAGATGGAGACATTTGTTCTAGTTGGCCTTGGATGAACAAGAAATGACACAGTTTTTAATGTTTTTTACATTATTTCTCAAAATTTGATGGTGTGATCATCAATTTCTAAGGAGTTCTCTTTAATAGACTGTTTGATATTATATATACAAACATGTAAACTTAATAAACTTAACTTAATAATTAAATAATATAACATATAATATATATATATTAATGTTGCATAGAATTTTGATTTGCAACTTTACACCAGGATAATCAGTTTATATTACATTACATTACATATAAGCTATTGCTACAATACATATTTGTTAATGTCATTATCTGAGGGTCAATAGGGGCTTAAAAATCCCAAGACAGTAAAGTGGGGACACAGTTTGAGAACCACTGCTGTAGATTATACTGAAAAAAAGTGAAATGGCCTCCACAATAAGAGTCTAAACCTGACAGGTGTTGTGGTAAGAAACCTAGTCTTTAGGCTCTGACTGGTCAAAAGGAGATAGAACAGGTGATTTTCTCAGCCACTGTGTTGTTACAACCACCATTTCTCCATGGTATTTGTGTTTATAACACGTGTGAGTATTTCTGTCCAGTTGTAATTACACCCTGCACCCTGGTCTTAATTTAACTTTGTACATTGATCGATCATTTCAGTCCCTTAAGCCCAAGCTGGGCAGAGTGACAGATCGGAGCTTGGTTACAAAATCAATCCTAAATAGTACTCTTATCAACAAATAGTGCTATATTTCCATGCTCGTGCAATTACTGACTGAAGATGATCTCCATGTCCCTCAACCCCTCACCCCGTTTTTTCCCTCTTAGCTTTTTGAACATTGGCAGACTCAACAGAAGCAGCTGGAGCCAGCGGGCTTGTCCAAAGCTGCAGCTCCTCGCAGCTTCCTGGCCCTCATCCAGAGCATTAGGAAGGCGTCCAAGGATGAGATTCTCAAAGTGCTCAAGAGCGCCAGCAAGACCTCCCTGTAAGGAAGCTCTGTCTTCAGATGAATACGTTTTAAAATCACAAGGAAAAAAAGGTGATTAACTCAGCGTTGCACTGTTCCATTTCCTCCAGACCTCAGGTGGTTGATGCTGTGACATCTGCTCAGACTGATGCATCTCTGGATGCCATGCTGGAGTTCCTGAACTTCAACGATTCCAAAAGTTTTGTCCTACAGGAGAGGTTTCTGTATGCCTGCGGCTTTGCGTCACATCCCAATGAGAAAATGTTGAAAGCTCTACTGGTGAGTCACAGTCGATAATCAAATGTCCCCTCCCTAAAGAGACACTTCGAGACACCCAGATTTATCAGAAAATGATGACAGGTTGACCCTTGTTGCCAGATCTGAATCAATTTGCAGCTTTGACTAGAAATTAAAACAATGTTTCTCCCACATATATATTGTAACATCTACGCAACATCAACATTCTTTTGTCCTATTATAGGACATTTCCAAAGGAAAAATCGGCCACAGTGACATAGAGGAGACGGTGGTGATCATTATGGGAGCCCTGGTCAACAAGCTGTGTCAGAAAGGAGGCTGTAATCTGCCGGTAAAACCTCTAGAAGTCTTAAAAAAAAGTTAATTATACTGTAAGTCTGAAAACACCGAGTTTTTCCTGAACATCTGCTGAACCTTTACCTCTTAGACGGTGGTTCAGGTGAAGAAGATGATTTTGGAAGGCCCTGACAGCACACAGGATTCCTCAAAGGTCCAGATGTATCTTCTGGCTCTGAAGAATTCACTGCTCACTGAGGCCATTCCCATATTCACCAAATATGCTGAGTCAGAAGTGGGAGCCTACAGCACCATCGCTCTCACCTCCCTGCAGAGATATGATGCCAGGTTCATGACAAATGCAGTGAGTCAAAGTGTTAATGTGTTGAGATGTTAACCTGTATGGAAGTCAACAAAAATAACCAAGACTTCTTTGATTATTTCAGGTGAAACAGACAGTGAACAGAGTTTATCACCAAAATAGTAAAATCTACGAGAAAAACGTCCGGGCCGCTGCGGCCGACGTCATCCTCAGCAGCAACCCTTCATACATGGAGGTGAAGAATCTGCTCCTGTCCATCGGACACCTTCCCCAGGAGCTGAACAAGTACATGGTTTCTAAAATTCACGACATCCTGCGCTTCCAGATGTCAGCCAGGTGGGTTGTGGGACAAGGGTAAAAATAGATGAGTTTGTGCACTGTAATAAAAGATGTCTGAGTTTTGTTTTTTGTTTTTTCAGCAAGGTTATACGCAACGTTATGAAGGACATGAATTCTCATAACTACAATCGCTTTGCTAAAGTCGGGTCGTCGTCTTCCTTCTCAGGCTTCATGGCTCGTAAGTATACAATTCACAGTTGTGGAACTGCAATAGTTTCTGTTAAAACTTTGATGGTCTGGTCTCACCTGAAGTTGAAGCAATATTTTACACAAAACCAAATTTTAGGTTCCACAAAATGGTATTAAATGGTGTTTGTATGGTATTTACTTTGTAAAAAATGGCAAGAACATTTAAATCATTTCTAAATATGTAAACTATTCATTGAACATACACTTTATAGAATTTAGAATTTATAGAATAGAAACATTCCTAAAAAAAAGGCAAAAACTATAAAGGCAATTTCTGGAAGAAAATAAATTTTTTGTGATATATATAATAGATTTTCCAAAGTTTTTACTGTGTCACCAACATTCCTGGAGAATCACAACAAAAACCATTTAATAACTGACCTAAAATGTTGTATTATTCACAATGCAGGATCTGCTGACGTCACCTCTACGTACAGTCTAGACATCCTCTATTCAGGCTCTGGGATTCTGAGGAGAAGCAACATGAACATTTATGGTGCCAGTAAAGGAGCCACGCTCCATGGTCTACAAGTGAGGAGATGCTGATCCCTAATCATTCATGTTAGATGTACAAACAAAGTCTCATCTGTGATTTCCTCACCTTGTCCAGGTGGCCATCGAGGCCCAGGGTATGGAATCTCTGATAGCTGCCACACCTGACGAAGGTGAAGAAGACCTGGAATCGTTTGCGGGAATGTCTGCCCTGCTGTTCGATGTGCAGCTCAGGCCCGTCACCTTCTTCAAGGGTTACAGCGACCTCATGTCCAAAATGTTCTCCATGAGCGGGGAACCCATTAATGTAGTCAAAGGTCTCATCCTGCTAACTGATCATTCTGAGGTAAGAAACTAGGAGAAACAATTTTTATGAAATGCTGGCATGAATACTATGAATAAATCCATATATCATAAATAGTTATGTGTTTCTTCTGTTGTTTTTTGACGACTAAATCTCCCGTATCTCCCAAAATCCTGCCTGACTATGTTACTGAACTATTCACTAATGGTTGTTTGTTGTTTTTACAGGTCCTGCAGCTGCAGTCTGGTCTTAGGGTGGGTGCAGAGTTCCAAGGAGGGTTAGCCATCGATATATCCGGAGGTATGGAAGTCAGTCTGTGGTACAGAGAGTCCAAGACCAGCGTCAATAACAGGTATGTTTCACAGTCTATAAAAGTAGCAACTGCGCTCTCTGTCTTTCAACAAGTCTGTCACGTACTGCTGTGTTACGTGTCCACGTCGTGTATCTGGGTCACAACGTAAAAGTGACAGAAACATAAAAAAACAGCGTCACTATCTCTCCGTACTGTACGAAGAGAATGATCCAACACTCGGTCAAAGGTCGGTGGCCGTTCCTAGAAGACAACCTTTGCGACTGTTGCAGATGCATTTGTGTCGACGTGTGTTCCTACGTTTGTATTGTGGAGTCACGTCAGCAATAGAAACTCTAAAAGTACCGTCTGATTCAGTGGCTCCACCAGGACCTTGGATCAGCTCCAGTATTGTGCTTGACACCTGTCTCATTTTTAGGTCTTTGTGGGTGAGACATCAGCCCTGTCTGCTTCTCTATTTTAAAATATTACAGTCAATGGATGGCATGAGCTTCTGGATGTAAATGGTGTCAGGTGTCAGTGTCCTGGGTGGGCCTGGGCAGCTTATTCAATAGTCATTTAAGATGGATTTAAGCTTGGCTCTAAATGTGCACAAAATATTTGTACAAATGCTGTGAAACATGAACTTCAGTGACTTGATGTTTTTTTCCAAAATCTGGTTAGGACCTAAACATCTCCAGTTCAATATAGAAATACACGAATTATAATAGTGTGTGTTTAAATATCTGGATTAATAGATGATGTCAATTTCACTACAGTGTTAAACATATTTAAGCATTTCCCTGGAGCTGGGCATCAGGTTGGAGAGACCCATGTGTGCAGAGGGACTGGCAGAGGCAGGTGAATGGATCATAGTTATACCACTACTATTCTCATAATAGACTGAAAGGCTATAAATAGAAGCAAAACAAACCCTGCTGGCATTTCCGCCCAGGCAATACTCCATGATGGAAGTTACAGAGAGTGACAGGGTCCACAACTGCTGCCATAGGACAGTTAACTGTTTTTTTTTTTTCGGTCTAAAGTTAAAGCCATAACCTTCAGATCATATGTGTGTTTGTGCACAGTTGTCCATTGATATGGCACCGTCCCCACTCACTGCTCAAAGCTGTTCTCTGTTCACTTCGGTGATGGGTTAAATACAGAGGTGACATTTCGCTGCGTGCAGTGGTGTGAATCACAATGTCGCAATGACAAGGAGTTAGTGTACCAACAGAACCAGTAGGTGGCAGTGAGGCAACTCAAATTGTTCTGACCTGGCAGTTAAGCCCAAAGAAGAACTAATGCAGCCAGGTTAGCTTAGCATAATTTACTTACCAGTAAAACCCCACACTAGAGAAGAATCACTTGATTTAACTGTGACTCCTTTCTTCAATTCCTTGTTCATTTTAACACCTGGTTTCACTAAAGGCACTTTTGTATGAACAAATATAATGATAACAACAAAGATAGTTCATAAAGGTTTCATTCACTCATTCCTCTTCATTAGCCTGTTCTTTGATGGGTTGCAGGGGCGGCTGGTGCCACCCATATCATAACACCATATTTTGAGCCTTCCTGTGGGTGGTGGAGTAGTAGACTGGATACGTAAAAGTTTCATTTAAGAGTTAATATTTGGCTTTTTTCCATGGTTGTAACCAAAATCAGTTCTCACATCAAGAGCTATGGTATTGTACCGTCAGGAACAGTGCTTTTAGGCATTCACTATTTCCCTGTTCAATGTATTCTTCTGGTAATACACCTTTAGCGGTACCGATTAGCGATTAAAATGAACAGGAAATTGAAGAAAACAAAGGTGGTGTTATCATTTTTTCCATTTCCGTCTATGCATTTTTTTTTTACTTCAACCTATCCTGATAGTTAAGGTGGATTTTATACAAGACCATATCAAGACAGCGAGCAAACATTTATTTGTGAATAAATAATAAATTAGTAAATCTCATACATTATGTCGGCAGTTAATGGGCTGCCAGGCTAGGTCAGGTTACCACTGAGGTCCTCTAAGCCAGTGTTCTCCAACACTATGTGTGCCACGGACCGGTCAAACGTCTAGAAATTTTTTCGCGGACCGGTCTCTGAGGTGTAACTGATAAATACCACTAATGAAAATGAAACGTCCAGCACAAAAGTGGTATTTTTTTGGACATGGCCTGGACACTCAAACACAAGGGGATCTGGTCCTTTATCAAAACACTTGTTAGTGTCTTATAATAAATAAAATATAAATTGTGTTAAGCTGAGCATCATCTGTCTGTGGCCCACGCCCCGGTTGGAGACCACTGCTCTAAGCAAAGCAATGCAGCCACTTCCACTGGGCTCACCACCTACTGTATGGTGCAGTGTTATTTGGGTGGCAGTCGTGGAGACTGCTGCCCCTGTAACAAGGGATAAGCAGATGAATAAATGAACGGATGACCTCGTATAATGAATGGATATGTGGTCATCAGTTATAGAGTAACCCAAATATGTTGTTTCCAGAGGAGCACTGGTGGTCGTGGGTGACGTTACCGTCGACATGGACTTCATGAAGACGGCGGTGGAGGTCAGCTTTGAAACAGAGGCGTCTCTGGACTTCATCACCACCGTACAGTTCTCTGAATATCCCTTCTTGGTCTGCATTCAGATGGACAAAGCTACATTCCCCTTCAGGTAGTTAAATCGATATATAAAGAGGATAATGAAGGAACCACACAGTCTTGATTGTGATTTCATCTGAACATCTTCATCTTTTTGCAGTGAATCCATGACCAAATATGAAAGTCTGTCGTCTGGGAAGACGGTTGTGTTGAGTCAGAAGAAAAAGAAGATGCTTCTGCCTGGCTCGGAATTCCCTCTTCATCAGGAGAACTCCAACATGTGCAACAGGGTTTTTTAATGCAGCTGGTAGAGAAACTGTATTCAAGGAGTGATTCCAGCAGTGAGTGACGGCCGGAGACAGAACATCCGTGAAGGTTTAGGTGGAATTTTTTCTGAACAGCAACAGAACAGTGTTTACATTCCTGTGAATATTTAAAAATTGACATTTGTTTAGAAACCAGGGCTTGTTGCATCAACTTTTCATGTTTTTTATGTATTTATGACAGAAAGATGAAGGATGTCTGTTTTACTTGACTTGTAGTATTCTGCACAGACAGTACGTACAGTATTTTCCATTGTGGGTAAAGTACAGTAGTAAAACTCATGTAAATACTGTAAGTGTGAGGACAAACTTCCTCATGCACAGAAATACTCAAGGCTTTATGTCACTGTCTTTTATCCGTCCATTTTTATATGGTTCTGTGATGACTGAGATTGTGTTTCATAATCAGAGAACCTGTTTATTGGCTGAAAATAAATTTGGACTGGAAATACTTTCTTAACTGTGGAATATTTTGGAGGGAGACATGTGTGAAATAAACGTCAAGTCCTTTTTCTTTCTCCGTATTTACTGACAAAATTGAACGTTTTTTTTATTTCAGTTTCCTTATGCAGCACATTTTTACATTACATTACATTTTTCCATTATCAAGCATAAGGGTCCTCTGGAAATCAAACCCAAGACTCTCTACTCTCACACGCTGTGTAAAACACATTGTAGCGCAGTGGTGTCAAACCGGATCCAAAAAGGAGTGGCTGCAGGTTTTTGTTCCAACCAACCAGCAGCACACCTGACTTGAATTTTCAATCAACTGATCTGAGTCTCTAGACAGCTGATTGGTCAACTAGTTTGCTCTAGATAAGTTGGAACAAAAACCTACAGCCACAGCGGCCCTTGAGGAACCAGTTTGACACCCCTGTTGTAGCGTTTTTATGCATTATCCACGTGTTAGTCCCGCTTCTCTGTGTGATCCATGTCAGGTTTTGTGTCTGCCTCAGGATCTGCTGTCATCTCCTAAATTAATGAGCGACACCTGAGAACTTCTCTCTGCCTCTGTCTTCTGTTTCAATCTGTGTTTCAAAACAATGTCCCTGGTAGAGCCTGGTGTCTTTCCTACTCACTGTATGAATACCAAAAGTTTTAACAAGTTAGTTTTGTTTTATCTTAGATTCATATCCACAGGAGTAGATAGAAACCCTAGTATTTCTCACCAGCTTTCCCACACCATTACCTTCTCGTGAACCAAACTGGTCATTACGGCTGTGCAGAGCTTTAAAAAAGGTAAATAAAAGGTGTTAAAACCAACATATACAGAAAAGAAAAGTATTGACCTACTGTGAGTGGATGTAAAAACTAAAAAAGTAAACTTAAAAAAAAAAACATACTCTTGTTTTTAAAAGATTGGAGGTTGAAGGACGATCAGGACATCCACAGACGACTCGAGGACCTGATGGTGACCAGAGGTGACTTAGTAAGTTTCTTGATTTTGTATTTTCTAAACATTATTGAAAAATTATAACAAGCCAATTCTATTACTTCCACTTGATCCATACCCATATCAACAAAAGAACTGAACAATAGAATGGCTAGGATTCCATCATCAATAATGCAACTATATTTGATTAGGAAATATTTTCTCAGTGAAGACAACAACAATAAACTCAAAATGACTTTGATACAAGATTCTAACCTGGTAGCAGAACGTTATAGGCTGTAAGAAATCCTTGTGCCCATGCAAATTTAATTCAGGTAGGAAGATTTTATAGGTAGGAAAATATTTCAGAACTAGAATTCACTCTGACATCAACCAGAAACTGAACAAGTTCCTCAGTTGAAACTGACTGAAATAGTCGAGTTGCTTATAACTAAACCCTTTTTGGAAGCAAATTCAAGCCTTAAGGATTTTGTTCTGAATGGGGTTCACAACCTGTGGCTCCTGAGCCTCTTGCTGGGCTTTTTCTCTTTTTTAAACCTATTTCTAGTTGTCAGTTGTTTGGCAAAGCAACCAGTGATGATTTTTAGTCTCAATATTGGACAGTGGCCTCATTGGTGTTGAAGTTGTGTTCTTTCTCTGGTTTATCCATCGTCCTTCAGCCTGTGCATCTGCTGCCTGGGACCAGAGAGAAAACCAAATTTAGATTTTATGTGACTTTCAATCTCATAATCAAAGATAATACCTCTAGCTGCTTATTTTTTTATTTTATTTTATTTTATGAAACACAATTGCTCTCTATATTCCCCCTAAAATATCTCCCAAATGACATCAGCGTTAAGACCACCTGTCGATCCAGGTGAGGCCATCAATCTTGACTTTCCCTGTGTGTCAATGCTATGACATCAGAGCTGCCACTGGCATCCAAACACAACAACTGGGCCTTAATGTAGATTCTTTAGAAACCACCGAGAGCAGCTGGGGGCAAACCAGTGTCTGCCAGTCTCTCCGCGTCCAAGGCAACCGGACAAACACCGCAGCAAACTGTCAGGTTAAACTTAAGCCTCGGACGGGGTGATGTTTCAGTGTCACCAGAAAACCAACCTCGCAGGAAGGCAGATGCCAAATGTGTATGTCTGCTGGTATAAATCTGTTTGATTGCCTTGGACCTGCGTCATTTCTGTGTTTTCGGTGGCGAAACCCGACTTGGCCTCGTGTGACACGGGATCATTTTACATTATAAAATCCATTTTCTTTCAGTATTTCTTCCACAGTTTGACCTTTAATAACAGAGCTACACACATTTTAAAGGTGTTTTGTTTGGAGGATTTCGTGTTTGATTAATTACTTAACCTGAAACTTTTCCCAGTTGGACGCAGGGAGACACAAAGAACAACAAACACAACATGACGTTGACTTAAATCACGGAGACGAGCGGCTTCGGTAGCTTGCTTTCTGAATTTATTGCAAACACATGTAGGCTTGTCAGTCTACATTACACACAGTCATCACGGCCGTTGCTTTCAAGTGCGTAAGTGCAAACGCAGCACTTACTTCTTCTTTCAAGGTCCCGCTCTGCTGTCATCGTTACCTCTGTCTTTTCAGGGTTGGGGAGGCAGCCATGCAACACGGTTGACATCAGGCATAAGAACACACACACAGTGCCGTCTCACTCAGAGGCCGTGGCGTTCCATTAACATACATTTCCCCCCTTAAACGTAAAAACTTTGACCAACTTCGTACACTTATCTCTAACCATTTTACACTTTCGGGAAACCTTCTTCTCCAAGAAAGGCAAGCTTTAGTCACTTTCCCATGTTTTCTCGTACACCTCGAAGTCAGCAGGTCTCGTTGAAGGACTCCTGAAAGAATGTTTTAAAATACATGATATTATCTACAGCACATCCTCGGGTAAAATCCAACGAAAACAATCACAAATGTTCTTTTCTTTACAACATCTCAGAGACATCGTAGAGCTGCTGCTGCTACTGACATTGACGTTACCCCACAGCCAGTCACTACTGACCTCCACATAGTAACAATCCAAGTGCATTAAGTACAGTATTAGTATTCACAGATAAAGGTCATACAAGAAACTAATAGAATTCACCAGAATTTCTTCTTTTTTTTTTTAGTTCAGGAAAACATACATATGAGCTGGTTTATTGGAGCTTACATATATTTTTATTCTTTTGACAAACATTTTTCACAGGGTTTTCAAAAAATGATATGTAAATGTATTTAATAATAAAATGATCTGTTGTTAGTAAAATATATTTTCTACTTTTTTGGAATTTTACAGATTGTACACATTTTTTTGGGAGGTAGAGCATCAAAAATATCTTAATCTAAACTTTAGAGAAACTAAATATTCCTCTGTTTTTTTTTATTCTTACTTTTGGCCTTTTTTAAAAAATGAATAAATATTCTAAAATAAAATACTTCCTAGTGACAGTTTATTTATTTCTTTTGAGGGATTTCATTTATCAGTCTGATCTACTGCACAATCCAAACCAAGCCTTTCAGATCTGTCATAATGAAAACAACTCCTGATACACTTAAAAAAAAAAACTGTCTTTCCAGAAGCCTAATAACATGTATTTTACAGTATTAAGGTACAAAGAGTGACCAGCAGCTCCACATACCTCTACAAGGCATTTAATCTGCAAAATAGCAACTAAATGTTTGTAGGCTGTTTATTCCACTGAACCAAATAAAGGATAGTGACGTCTGATCAACCGGATCTTCAAAAGGAAACAGGCAGTAAAACAGAACGGACACAGAGCTGCAGGGGATACAAAGCAGAAATAAATCGAAAAAAACAAAAAACGTCACGACGACATTGTGACAGAAATCAGGCGGTTGGAACAGAAGGAAAAGTCTCGGCTCTTCGTGGACATGTCCAGAGCTCATGAACACTCTGTCCTTAGGTAACATGACTCCTGCAGATCACAGTAAAGCTGAAATGCCAAACATAACTCTCACCCACACACACATGCACGCACAATCGGACCCAAACACACGCTTAACCCCCATCTGGTTACACAAAAGTGTAGAATAACCTGGGAGCAGTAGAGGAAGTTATCCCCTAAAAGTCTGAACCCCACCCTGACCCAGTCCATCCAACAGTACTTACGGCGGTAAGTACACTGATGAACCCGAGCCTGGCTCTGCCGCACGGCAACACACTGGGTGTTTCTGTCACTTTGGCGACTGTGCCTTTCCAAAAAAATAAAAAATAAAAAAAAAATACATTTAAAGCATTGTCCTGCAGGTATTTACAGCTTTTTGATCGTAAGAATCACAAGAAAGACACTGAGTTTGTCCACCAACTCCTTAAAACTTTTGTTTAAAAACCTTCTGCCGCCTGATTAATGTTACCATGGGGGAGGAAACTGAGGGGCGAGACCTGGACACGTCACCAGTTTAGAGACAAATCTACATTTGAACCCACAATGACGCTAATGACTACTGAGTTCAATACGTCTAATTTTGCGTTTTGATCCGGCCTGCCGAACTTCTACAAATTATACAATTGTTTTGTATTAATTGATCTGTTTGTTTGTATTCTGCCTTTTCCCTGCAATGCCCCTTATTTCCAATAGGTGGCGTAGTAAATGCTGCAGTCATTTTTGCCTTTTTTGGCATGACTTTTACATATCATGGTACATTAGATTTCAGCGTCATCCAAAAGCAACTAGCAATCCAACTTAGTTTGCTCAAACATTCAGGCCTCAGTGTCCAATTTTTTTGGACCAATTGTAGCCCGCGAGCCAAAGTTTGTCCAAGTCTGGTCTAGTCTGACAGTTTTAGACAGTGGGAGTAAAGAGGAGCACCAGAAGAAAAGACGCACAGACTCTTGAAGAACAAACATAAACCAGATATTTTTCACTTTTAGATACTTTTACATAAAAATAACACCTATGTTGATCAACTATCTGGTCTCAGCCATTGAGAACAGCATTGATAATTAGTAAAATATGACTAAATGGTTATTAATATTTGACACATTAAGGCGAATCTCTGTCATTTTGACGCTTCTTCTCGTGAGCAGCTGCCGAAACAAAACTTAAAACCAATTAGTGAATCATATGAGCCAGCATCAGAGCATGAAGTATTCATGAAGGACTGGCGTGAAAGTCTCACACTCTGCCCTCCCAGAGCCTATATTCAGAAGGAACACCACCAGGGGTGACAAACCACTCGGTGCTGCCAACTCCCACTGGCAGAGAGTGACTACTACTCTGTTTCATTTGCACATTTTCAAGTTAGAAAGCACTTGCCAGAAACTACAACCAGACGGACACCCGACGATGTGATTTGTTTCACCCCCCGGAGGAGCCTTACTTCAGGCCTGGGGTGTCCACACTTTTTTGTCTCGGGAGTTACTTTTCAAATGACCAGCCTGAACCTAGATTGGAAAACTTTAAATATATTAACCTATATAAACTGGATATCTTATTCTATGCATTTTATAATATATATTACAGTATATATTTCTTATACTGTCTGACTCAAAAACCAATATGTCTCTCACTTTAGCCCAGTGATTAGCATCTTGAAATACAATTTATGCTAAGTTTTTATTCCTATTATTGTTTTATGTTATTGCTCAGGATCTACCAGCACTCCTTTGGAGATCTACAGGTAGATCCCGATCTACGTATTGGGCACCCCTGCTTCAGAACGTATGTGTCCAACTCAAGGCCCGGGGACCAAATTCAGCCCGCGTTGTATTTTTCTACGGCCCATGGGTGTTTTATAATGCCAGTTCAACAGAGTTTCTTATTAATTCAAATGTTTTTTATGACACAATAATGGAGAATATGTGTCACTTGAAAATAATAATGAACTCTAGTAACATGTATAAATACGTTATGGAGTAATTACATCTTTATAGTCTCTCCTTTACACCTTCATGGGAACTGTATCTATGTACATTATATTAACTTTAATTTTTTTGTAACTTACTGTGAAAGAACAGGAAGCAAAATCAGGTTTTGTATTGTTTTGTTTTGGCGGGTAAATAAAAAAAATTTAAATTACATTTGTGAAATATTTAGTCAATTCTGAAGGATTAAGTTAGCAGTTTCAGAACCACAGTGTGAAACCCCAGCCAGGGGCGGTGCTAGTCTTTCTTGGGGCTCCAAGTTAGATAACGCTAGCTCTTCCACCACTTTCACTGTCATTAAATGCAGCAAAACAAAGTTTTTTGGCCAGGGCGCCCCCTAGTGGCCAGGTCAAACGTCATCCCTGACCCCGGGGACTACAGTTTCATTAAGCTAAGATTGTAAGTATTTTAATTAATAATCTACATCAGCATTTTAACAAATTATTAATAAAACATTAATACTAAGAGGACGGCTATGGCGGTAAGTTTCACAAAGGTGTAAAAATAACCCATCATAGAATTCCTGCCTTGTTTCCTTTTGAACAGACATGTGTCAGACGTCGTACAACATTTCAGCACAGATAAATACTCATGGGCAGAAGCAGCTGAATGGAAAGTATTCAAAGCAGATTTATATAGCGACATGGCAGAGCATCAGCCGCGGGGGCGTTTGGCTGAACGTGTTTACCCTACAAAGTGCACCGATGCATAGAGGGTAGAGTAGTGTCCGCTGCAGGGATCAACAGCACAAAAAAGTCAGGGAAGGACTTGAGGTCGTCCTTTGGGAGTGGATCACAGTTGGTGATGGGTTGAAACTGTGATTGGATGTTGTCTCTTTATGGGGGAGGGTCTAAAAATAGAGAAGAAATAAAAAAAAAAAACAACAGGTTTGAGTGAGAATATTGTTGTTTCTGTACTTGGAAAACACATTGTAGACACATTCTGAGGGACATTGTATTTCATAACAGAATGAGGGATGTCCAATATTAAGTTGTGTCAATATTGTCAAAGCTGGTACTGTCCAACTGGTGCTCTTATATGCAGCCATAAGTAAACGTCTCAGGACCCAATATGCCAGGCATGGACAAACTAAGTCCCAGGGGCCGGATGTGGCCCCTTGAGTTTATTAATGAGGCCTGTTAACCTTGTCCATATGAAATTACATTCTTACTATACTAACATAGACAGTAAAAGCATGAGAAGCCAGATTGAGATGGTTTGGACATGTTCAGAGGAGGGACAGTGGATACATTGGTAGAAGAATGATCCTAGAGATGGAGCTACCAAGTAGGAGACAAAGAGGACATGGAGATAGTTGGAGTTAGAGCAGAAGATACAGAGCCACTGGCCACATTTTTTTTAGGTTTTATACATGTCTGTTACATGCCATTTATCTTAGTTCAAACAAACACTCCATCTTTTTGCTCTGTACTCGTCCCCTGTGTCCAATTCTTGGCCCTTTTGTGTCTCATGAGTCAAGAAATGCTTGCTATATGCAAATCCAGCAAATTTTGCTAAATCCTTATATTGTAATAGAGTAAAAAACTTTTACAATTATACATAATTATGTTAATATTGCACTGATATTATTGGTCATACGACAATATTGGACGTCCCTGAGTAGAATATTTCCATATGCTTAACTCATGATTCAGTAGCCTGAATTTTAACAATATTTAATAACACTTCACTAAGTCTACTCTTAATGGTTATTCAGTAACATTCTCTAGCCTGCGTCCCACACAAAACAGGTCTATGAACCACTTTTGGGCCACGACCCACAAGTTGAGAAACACTGGTTTCTAATGATCATAATTATTACTGTACTCTTGTGACTATTGGTTGTCAACCACTCCAACGGATCCGTCCAGTTCTCCTCCATTTGTTTACGCAGGTGCGGTGGAGGTCACCAGAGCCTCCTCTCTCTCTCCCCATTAAGGAAGGAGGAAAAGGGGAGGGGGCTATAAAAAGTTGACCCCATCTCAGCTCCGCAGACACTCGTCCAAGCTGGAGCTGCAGCAGATCTGATCTGTGAGAGCAGCTGTCCTCTCCCTGCATCAGCACAACAAATACCTTACATTGCCTGACCTTTTCCTCCTGCATCACCATCTTACCAATGCCCTGATGTCTCCCTATAGCCCCCCTGACCCCCCCCCCCCACACACACACACACACACACACACTCACACACACACACCGTGTTTCCTTTTACACCACTACTAAACCCCGTCAGGGCCCCGTCTCCCTGACACACGCTCTGCTGACATGTATCCCTGGGGCTCAGGCTGCACGTTAGCTGCAAATTGACTGTGACTACTGTAAAAAACTGAAGAGAAAAACTGTCAACATTTCAACTCTTTAACTCTGCTGTTCAGTCCTTCACTGTCTTTGGGTTTGTTTGTTTAGTACTTTTGTACAAGAAGTCGCAGCTGGATGTTTGTAAAGATAGTAGTGGAAAATTATTAAATCAGACCCCCGGCTGTTTTCTTTATTTCCTGGTACATTTTAACACCTGGTTCCACTGAAGGTTCATGTGCTTAAACAAATATAATGATGACAACAAAAAAAATAATAAACCAAAATCCCTTCACTTCAATGAAATTCATGGTGTTCTTCAGGTTATATAACTTTCGTGATACCAGGCATTAAAATGAACAAAAAAATTGAAGAAATCAAGGCTGGACTAATAATCTTTTCTGTAACTGTATTATTTCTGTAGAAATACTCATGCACATGTGTCGAGCTCAGCCTGGGGGCCAAATCTGGACCATAGTTTCATTGTATGTGGCCCCCAAGTCCATACCCTGTATTTTAGCACATACATTTAGGGCCTGGGAAAAATAGATTTACATTAATGGATAAATGAAACTAAAAGTTTTAGATGAAATGAGACAAAGTGTTTGATCTCAAATTGAACTTGTTATGTCTTTATCATATTAAGCCTTGGCTGATGTAAAGTTTGTGGAAAGCTAATGTAATGAACAATAACTAGCATCACAGCTAACTTGGCCCTTTTAACAAGCTGATCTGAGCTTCCAGACAGCTGATTGGTCAGTAACCTGCAGCTCAACAGCCCTTTGAGAAAAAGGTGCTCTGACCATAGCACCATCCCGACCCACAGAACTTCCAATGGGCTCACCCCCCACAGTAAGGCTCACAGTATGGGGGCAGTGTGATTTGGGAGGCAGTCGTGGAGACTGGGATAAGAGGATGAAGATGAAATGAATTAATGAAACCCCTTTGTTTTAGTTTTTATCGTTCGTCCAATCAGAGCAGAGCAGAATCAGGACCAAAACAGAGGATTCATGTTTAAGAAGTCACTGCTGCTAAATGTTTGTTTAGTTCCGACTGTTACTATAGTATTCTATAAATACTTTCTGCTGAGGAGTATAGTGTCATCTTTTGGCCTAACGTCTTGCTGCTGCTGTCCTTGTGTCCTCCCCGGAAGGTGACAGTGAGGAGACATTTATAGCTAATATGATAAAAAACTACCAGCAAGAAATTCTAACCCAACTTAGGATTTCTCAAAGTTTATTCTATTAGTTGTAGTACACAATACTGTAGTATTGTAGTACTACCTGTTTGTCTTACAATCTATGGACCTAAAATACATCAGATTGAACTTTGAAGTTTAGATTAATCCCATTTAATGCTATAAATACACATACATATTAATACTATAAATACACATACATATTAATAATATAAATATACATACATATTGTTAACATAAATATACAAATATACTGTGGCCTCCTTAAAGGTTTTTTTGACTAGGTGCCTGCTGACGATTTAAGAGATTGTTGGAGGATTACAAAATTTTCAAAATAAAGCATCAAACTTTTAGACTCTGTTCTGATAGTATTACAGTCTTGATCAGTTTTACCAACCTTTTTTGCGCCACTGACCGGTTAAATGTCTTGCACAATTATCACAGACTGGTCATTAAGTTGTGGCAGATAAATAATAAATGTAAATTTCCAGTGTTCTGAAATATTTTCCCATCTATAAAATCTTCCTACCCGAATTAACTGTGCATGCACACAACAAGGGTTTCCCAAGTGAACACAGCCTATAACTTTCTCCTACAGATGTGTATAAGAGACAGGAGTAGTGTCTTTGAACTATATTGAGCATAATGCCACAACCAAGGAATAATTTGACTCTGTCTGAACTCACACTCTGATTATTTAGCTGGAGCACTTTCAGAGGAGGAGACGTCTTACGGCACTATGATAACTTAAAAATACATGTGTTGAAAAAAAAACACTAAAAAAAAAAAACGTATCTTTCATTTGAATGTACATCATGAGCATTTTTTTTTTTTAATCTAGCAGTGGTGACACTGGTGGCCTAGTGGTTGAGGAAGCAGACTTGGATCTGCAAGGC
>JAFBJS010005163.1:96222-134833 GCA_016785265.1 Paraplagusia blochii
GACTAAAAGCACTGTATTTGTCAGTACAATGTTATTGCTAGTGATGTAGGAACGGAAGTGATTTTTGTCACTGTCAATAAAACCATGCAAAATGGCCAGAAATCAGCTCTGAAATTAAACTGAATTATGAGCCTTTTTTGTTATTTATTATATGTTATTGTTATTATATTTGTCCAGATTAATGTAGATTAAGTGGAAGCAGACTTTTAAATGGACAAGAAATTAAAGAAAGAGTGGTCTAATCAATTTTCTAAATGACTGTATAGTATAGTTGTAGTATATACATACAGCAAATGAGTTATGTTTTATCACAAACATTTTAGATGTTTCTGTTCCTGCCTTGGGAAAATAACATATAAGAAGAACTGAGTAGAATGTAAATAAAGAGACATAACAAACACTATGGATGAGAGTTTTCTTGCTAGTGACCAAAACCAATTCAGTTCTATGACATTCTACTGCTTTATGTTCACTGTTTTCCTGTTCATTGTATTCTTCAGGTAATAAACCTTTCGTGGTACAAGCCATTAATATGAAATGATTGAAGAAACAAGGCTGGTCTAATATATTTTTCCACAACTATATTGTTAAAGAAAGTAAAAAAAAATGAAACTGCTGTCCGGCAACAAATGACCTATGCACCAATATCGGACCGCAGACCTCATGTTGGGAACCCCAGCTTAAGAAACTAACAAAACAGACATTTATTTTTTTTCTTAATTTGGACAGACTAAGAATTCCGACATGTTCCGAGACTCACAGCATGAAGACGAAGGAACGCGCACATTAGAGAACCGTAACGCTATCTGGGCAGCATTTAACAGGACTAATTATAGTATTATTTGAAGGAAGGTGTCGTTGACTGAAATAGTTTCCTGTGAGACGTTCCAAACCTGACAATAAGCCATGTAAACAAACTTGCACTGTCAAAATAGCCCAGGGTGTGTAATGCAGAGAAAAGGGAACCGGGGGTGAAACTCCAACCTGACACGGAGCTCAGCCTCAGCCCAGTGGAGTCGAGTTACCTGTCATGAAACTGCTATATGTCTATTAAGACCAGCAGCCACTGCTGCTGCATTTGAGCCATACTCCTGCATTAGCAGCAATAAAAAAGCCTTGGAACTTTTACAAACAGTAGGATCATGTCCTGCAGGGACGACTCACACCGTTGCAGATTTATGGGAAGGATCAGAGCGAGAGTACGCTTACGTTTTCTCAGAACCAAAACCTGCCGTCTCAGGTTTTTTTTTTTTTTTTTTAGGCAACGAACTGGGCATGAGGAAGTTTTGTTCACCTCTAAAATACAGTACAGGACTGTGGGTCCTCTGACAGTTTCTCCAAATCCAAAAGACAACTCCATTTAGCCTGTTCTGCTTTGTCTATCATGAGAAACATTTGCACTATTCACTACTATTTTGCACCATCTGTATCATTTGCACCATCTGTCAGTCACCTGAGGGACTGTTTATTTATATAAATTATTTATTATCTGTCATAGCTTAGGTTGGGAGAAAAAGCTAGAGACTATAGATTGAGATGGTTTGGACATGTTCAAAGGAGTGACAGTGGATACATTGGTAGAAGAATGAACCTAGAGATGGAGTTACCAGGTAGGAGACAAAGAGGAGATTGATGGATGCAGTGAGGGAGGACATGGAGGTAGTTGGAGTCAGAGTAGAAGATGGAGAGAACAGAAGGATCTATCTATCTATCTATCTATCCATCCATCCATTTGTCTGTCTATCTGTCTGTTATGTTAAGAGTTGCAGGTACAAACCCTTCTTTTAAAGTGATAGTCTGAATAAATGAATTTTTTTTTCTTTTTTCTTTTTCTTTTTTTCTTTTTCTTGTAGTCATCTTTCATCCTGTGTGCACTCGAACAAACCATATTTTCACTCCTATCACCAGGCTCCAGGTTGCAGACGGCTGAACTCAGTCTTACCTGCAGTGAGAAATCTCGTTGGTCACCGATGTTCAACCACAAAACTCATCGTTGTTCCGTCAAAGGAAGGAGGGGCGACAATTCTTGGACCTTGTTGCGACGTGATGCTGATCAGTGGTTTCCTCTCAGAGCTGGCTCCTCCTGCTCTGTGGCCCACGCTCACAGGCAGCTTCAGTGGCCCCTGGGGGACCTCGGCTGTTGCACTGTAGTACAGGCTCTCTGTGCCCGCTGTGGTTGAAGAGTTCAGCTTTGGACTGGGGACGTTTTTGAGTTTGTCTAAACTGGCGTCCTCGGGGTGACTGGGAGACTGAGGCAGGACGGTCGGGGCTTGGGGCGGGGGCGAGTTGATGATGTTGGGGTAGATCATGTAGGTGGGAGTGTAGGCTGCTGGGCTGAGTGTCAGAGGAGACAAAGGTAGAGGGACGGGTGTGACGGAGGCTGCAGGTGACTGGGGCATGGGGACGTCCACGTACTGGCCCGTCTCGGGGTCGAACAGTCTCTTAGTGGTGGCCTGGATGGGAGTGTCCACCAGGTAGTAATGTCCTGTAGAGGGGTCTAACAGCATTTTGCGCTGAGTTTGCGGGGCCGTCTCTTTGACAGCGGAGGGTGACGTCAGGACTGGTCCAGAGGGGGAGACGCGCAACACCTGCTGCTGAGGCTGGGCCGCTGGTTTTGTGGTGGCCGCAGCAGGATGGTGGTAGATGGTAGCAGCTGGGTATTCCATGATGAGCGGAGACCTTTTCTGCTCAGGTGTCTGGGCGTCACCTGTCTGACTCTGACTGATGCTCAAATCCCCTTCTTGATTGTGGACTTTGATTTCACTTCTGCTGCCCTGTCCTGGTATGGCTAAATAGTTCCCAGAGTCTGAACACGCCTGTGTGACAGCCGGATTAGTGGGAATGATTTTGACCTTTCCCTGCTCCACCTGGACATGTTTGGGGGGCTCTATTTTCACTGAAAGGGGAGACGCCGCGGCCCTGGAGCTTTGCATACTCCATGTTTGCAGCCCAGAGTTTAGTGGAGTCGAGTTACCAACCGAAGTTATGCTGACATGTCCTTTGTTGTTGTTGCCAAAATGTAGGAGGCTGCTCCTGCTAAATGTCTTTCCTTTCTCTGATTGTGTCTTGAAGGTGTCCTTGGTGTACGGGACGTGAATGACGTCCCCCGCTTCCTGCTGTTTCGTTTCTGTTCCCGAGTTTTTACTCAAAACTTGGGAAACTCTGTTTGCGTTCTTGGCCTCTGGCGGCTTCTCTTCTTGCGTCTCTTTTGTTGAACTCTGTTGACTTCCAACGCTCGGCTGCTGGGACTGAGTTTTTCGCTTCCATTCGTTTCTGTCGAAAACGTAGAGCTGCTCCATGGTTTTGACCGCCGCTTTCAGCTTCTCTATGGCAGCCTCGTTCCTCTTCTCTACCGTGTCACCTGTGAATTTCTCCTGCTTCTGTTTGCTGAGGATCTTCGAGTCAGAACATGGCTGACAGTCGGAGTGTTCCAGGCGCAATTTGGACGCCGTAGATGGCGCCGTGCAGTGCGACGATGCACCTGGGACGCCCTCCGACTTGGTGAACGTGTTCACAGAGTGACACTGGATCACAATGGGAGAAGGAAGTGGGAAATGTTTATTTTCTTCCGGTTTCTCTGCTGCTTTCGAACCCTTACCCTCTTTGTTATCCACGGACACCAGGCCGTACGAACTCTTCACCAACTTCCGTACGTCCCTGACGCGATATATCGGCGTCTGGAACTTGCACTTGGTCTCTCTTGCGTTTCTTACGGCGAAATTAGGGAATTTATCCGTTGTGGATAAGAGATGACACTTCCCATCCCCTGCTGCCCTGAATGAGTTAACGGCGCTGTAACTTATTTTAGGAGTTAACAGGTTGGCGATGTTGAGCGTGCAGCCTTTATTTTCTTTGACGCTTCTCAGCCTTATTTTTATTTCCGGTCCTAATCCTTTCTCCACATCATCTCCGTTGAAATTCTTTTCCTTTGCCAGCAGCTGCCATCTTGGGACGAAAAGCAGTTTTGTCAACATGCTGCTGGTGTCTTCCTTCAGATGAGTCTTATTCACGGTTGGGTCCTCGTCCTCTTTTGCAGGTTCTGTCTCACCCGCTCTGAGGGAGTTGAAGGCACTGCTCTGACTCTGGCCTATCTTGACGTTGGAGTTCTGGTTCAGGTTCTGACTCTGTTCTGACTCATTTGGTTCTTTGCTGATGTTGGTTTTCTGAGTCTCTGCGGGACATTGATCATCAGTGTTGTTGACACTCATTCCGGAGCCTGACTCTGAGCCCTGTCTCTGCAGGCCCCAGCTGTGGCTCCTCTCAGGGGACGGAACTGACCTTCTGGCCCTGACTTCGCTTCTATCCATTTTGCACTCCTGTTCAGACTGCATCTTTTTAGAAATCACATTTTTTAACAAACTGGATGCCAAACTGGATTTCTGTGGGTCCCCTAAGCCGGTTTGGGAGTTTTTGGTTGGTTTGTTAAGTCTGCCTGTCTCGGGCTCCTCGAGGTTGCAGTGGAAATTCAGGGTCACCTCCCTCTGTGTTGGGTGAACTGGGTCTTTGCTTTGAGGAACTCTGTTGTTTTGTGAAACTGATGTTGCCTCGTCCTCGTTGTCCACTGCCTTATTCATCGCCATGGTCGCCCTGGAGGTCTGGTGCGCAATGACGCCTTTTCCATAATTCCAGTCCACGTATGTAGACCATTTATTGAGCCCGTATTCCGACATGGAGGACTCACTGGACGTGCTGAGATTGATGGCATCGAAGTAGGGACATGCCAAACTCCTAAAAGACTTGGCAGTTAGATTGCGCACCTCTTTATCAGCGTCATCCAGCTCACTGATGGAGCTGGACGCTCCGCTGGAATATTCATTAATATCTTTCCGTCTCAGTTTGGTCGCGAGGTGCTGACGGCCCGGAGCCGGGATGAAATATTGGGCTCTGTCGGACAAGGGCACCGCTCTGGCGCCAGAGCCGTCAGGGATCCCCGCGGCCTCGGCCACGGCCCTGGAGGAGGTTTTTATGGACAAGTGAATCTTGCCTTTACTCCCGTTCTCGTTGTGGTTTTTGTACACGCTCTCGTCCGAACTCTTGTCCGAGTCACACAGATCACTCTCCTCATCCTCCTGCTCCGTGGTGACCACAGCTCTGTCCAGATGAGAGTGCACCTTGGCCTGAAGGCTCCTGCCCTCTATGACCAGAGTCCCCTCCTGGGTCTCGTCGCTCTCAAACGATGCGTAATCCACAAACGAATAAACCAAGTTGTCGTCCTCGAGCTCCCAACAGGTGCCGCGTCCCAGGTCGTAGTCCACGTCGTGGTCCAGCTCGGTCAGCTGGATTTCATGCGTGGTGATGTAATGGGACTCGTCCTCCACGGTGTCGGAGCCGCAGTGGTCAGACACCACCGCGCTGGCCTCGTCGTCGGATTCGGTTCTGCTCAGGTACATGTCCGTGTACCGGAGCTCGTCGCTCCCGCTGCAGTCACTGGGCTGCAGCGGCTCTGCGCGGAGCTGCCCGTCATTCTCCAAACTCTGACCCGTGTTGAGGAGTTTGCTCAGAGTCTCCAGGGGACCCTCACCTGGGAGCAGCTCCGTGACCCCAACCCTGTTCGGTGTGTCGCACTTGATGACGGCCAGGTGACTACCGTCGCCCGTAAAAGTCACTTTCACTGATTTTGCGCCCTCGGGTCTCACGTCCACGTAGTTGGACTCTTCGCTCGTCGTCTCGCAGCTTTTGCTCTGCGGCTCCTTCTTGTCCTTGTGTAAGAGCAGCTTCCTGTGAAGTCCGGTGTTGTCCAGGTACCTGAGAGTTTCCTCCGCTGCATCCATTTAGTCCGGTCTTATCGTCAGGTGGTCCTCGTTTACGGTGTTGTCCTGACACAGGACGGAAAACTCTGCAGGCTGGAGGGGACAGTGGCACCGAGGCAGTGCAAAGGGAGGGAGGAACGGAGGGAGGGAGGACGTAGGGCAGAGAGAAGGGGAACGGGAGGGGGAGAGTGGGGGCAGTGGACACCCAAGGAAAATCCCATAATTAATGTCCCAGCGATCTCTTTCCTACACTTTGTATTCCTGGTCTTAAGTATTCAAGATTCAGCACCTGTCCTAGAAGAACAGCTCCTTCTTCAGCAACAAGCAGGTTCTCAAACTTAGTCATGGATCAGGGGCCAATTGTTCTCAGCTGGTCTGGTCTTATTTAACATTTTTAGAGACACTAGTAATAGGCAGAAGACAATAGGCAGAGCTGAAGGTGGAGGAGTTAAAGATGCTGAGGTTCTCCTTAGGATCTCAGCATCTTGGATCTGGGGGGTTTCAGGTCTGAGAAACCTTTTCCATGTCCAGTGACAAGGATGGACCGGATCAGGGATGAGGTGATTAGAGGGACAACACAGACAGGAAGGTTTGGAGAAAACGCTAGAGAAGACAGATTGAGATGGTTTGGACATGTTCAGAGGAGGGACAATGGACTTCCTGCCCTTTGTTTAACTTCTGTTACGTACAAGAGAATGAAGAATTTTTTTTTCACTTTAAAAATGCATCAAGCAGGCCATATTGAACTCACAGGTGCCAAACTCAGGTCTGGGGGCCAAATCTGGCCCTCAGCGTCGTTATATTTGGCCTAAAAGATCATATGAAATGTGTCCTAGAGTTGGCTCACTAGTGTATGCTATGTGACACACAATTGTATTACAATTTTCATCAACTATTGAGTCTGGTCATGACTTAAATTCTAGAATTAACTTTAGCCTACTGTGAATATGACAACCGTGCCCCAGTGGACAGGTTTTGGCCCGCGGGCCACATGTTAGATTTCCCCTGGTATACGGAATGAGACAAAACCAGAGGCTAAGTGTTTGCAGTGTTGAACCTGCGTTGAAGACACAAGTGTTGTTTCTGGACAGAGGCCCGGACTGTTGGAATGCAGCAGGGAGGGGTCGGGTGGACAGTTGCTCCATGTGAAGGGCAGAGTGACAGCACTATCAAGGACAAAGGGCCACTGGTTTAAAGCCTTCATCACCCTTTAAATCCCTTAAAGCTTTTATCCCCAATGACATTTATGCCATTTAGGTTCTCCTAAGTTCTCTTTTCCAGCTCTGCTCCATAGTTATATATAACATGTAAACATTTTCCGGTTAATATTTTGCGCTGCAAGAATCTCTTCTAGCTGTCTGTAAACAATGCCACATAAACAATCAACACAAACGTCAACACAGTTACACTGACTGCTTAAGCTTCTTGCTGTACTTCCTTATTTTACATTTTTTTTATTTTTCATTTCATGTTTTTAATTTATTTTATTATTTAGTTTTTTATTTTTATTTTTATTTTTATTTTTATTTTTATTTTTATTTTTATTTTTATTTTTATTTTTACTTTTTTTACTTTATTTATTTTTTTCTTCTTTTTTTTACTTTAATAAAACTATGATATTGTCATCGGACTGAGTTTAATAGAAAAAAAGTATTGGTTTAGCATATTATTTTATATCTGTAAGAGTGTTATTGGTTTTTCCTCCGTTATTGAAAACCTGATATCCCAATGTCTGGGAATTGCAAGAAAAAAAAATGTGCTCCTTTAAAAAAGTTTTGGGGATAAACGATTAGATATTAATGAAAAGTCACTAGATGGCAGCATTGCAGCTCATATAATGAATCCCAATCTCATACAGCAGTTTGCACAAATACGTAAATAAATACCAATATCAGTTTTTAATCAGAATTGAAAGCTTGACGTTTGGACAATATCAATATGTCAGACTTTTCCAGAAATTATACCTGGATGCATCTTCCTCGCTGTGGCAAAAATAAATCAAAATGTATTAAAGGTCATTTGGCTTTGTGCCCTCCCTCCCACTGTGTAACACCCCCACTGGGTTGGCTCACCCTCCACTTTAGGAATCACTGACGTAACTATTATATATAAACCGTTTCATCATGGTTTCATTTTACTGTTAAAGAACCTGGTATTGCTCTGGATGAAATAATATTATTTTCAAGTATAGATTTAATAGCAGTAACCTTCATATCTTCACTGTTATATTATATTTCTAATACACATCACATCATAATCTAGAATTACACACAAAAATACCATTTATCTTCTCAGTACAGTCTGAGCCAAACGATCGAATGATCAAATAAAATCAAGCAGACCACACAAGGTTCCCTTGACCTTCACAAAGCTGATAAAATTAGGCAGCTATTTAAAAGGGGACCACCCCACACATCAGCTCATATCACTTTCTCCTTTTGGCCACATTAAAACAGCTGATGTGAAATTAGCGCCGCTAACATGCCCGATGACTAATCCTCCGATCTGGACAGAGTTGTTAGTTTACCTTGATAAACAGTGCAGTCAGGAAGTCACAGACGTTTTACAGATATTGGGAAAAAAAACAGCATAGAATGTAAAAAGAAAAGGAGGGAGTGGAGTAAGAATTCACACGCTCAGACAGACAGACAGACAGACAGACAGACAGACAGACAGACAGACGGGCTGGCAGCTGGAGGAGACACGTATCATCCAAACAAGTCCACACTCATGATGATGAAGCAGAATCTTGCACCGATGTGATGTGTTGGCTAAAACATATAGTGTGTCATTCAAGTCAACACCAGTAACATTTGGAGGCTCAAGTACTAGAACGAGGCCTGGGGGCCACATGCGGCGCGTTTAGCTTTGTAATATGGCCCACAAATGGTTTCCCTGCAATGCCCATGTTTCCCCTTTAGATGGCATAGAGGACGTCAAAAACAGTTTTGCAATTGTGGCCCATGAGTCCAAAACAGTAAGTTCTCAACTAAATTCTCATATTTATAGACGACCAGGACTTTAGGCCGATAAGATAATAAATGAACACAGGTGACTAATTACTTTACCATGAATTTCTTGTCCTTACTGACTTTGTAGTTGAAAAAAAAATCTAATTTGCATTTGTTTCTTTAACTGTAAAGTAAATAATGGTTTTGGAAAAAAACACGGTTGTGAAAGACTAAGGTCCAGTATTTACCAGACTATAAATCGCAATAGTTAAAACAACAATAAAACATAATTTAAAGAAAGAAAAAATCTAACTTGGATACATGCCGCAATAGTGTCTCCTAGCGGCTGTCAGAGTAGAAATAGCAAACATGTACATTTTCAGGATTAGCATTTACTTGCATGTAACTCTAGTGTGCCCCCTAGCGGCAGTCAATGGGAAAAAAAACAACATGAAAAATTATATATTTTTTTAAAATATAAGACGCAATTGCATATATGTCGGTATATGTAGAGACAAAATTACAAAAATGCAACTTATTGTCCAGAAAATACGGTAAACAGCGTGTCACAGACAGAAACCAACAGCAACTTCAGGCTAAAGTGAGAGTCTCAGAAAGATAAGTTACAGGTACTAATTACATGTTATGACACAGAGAATGTCTCAGAGTTGCTTCGTTGATCCGACGTCCAACTGCTTAAATGACCCGACTGCTGATATTTCATGTGTTGATGTTAAAATGGAGTGATGGCTGAGAATGATATCGACCTGCCCTAAAAATAACTGTGTGCTAGAGATCTGCCTGAATAGTAACACAGCGTTCAGTGGCGTCCAGTGTTAACAAGTGCTGATTTCACACTGACGGGTCTCAGAGTGGACATGCACGCAACCGCTGCTGCCAACAGGGGGCCTGCAGCAAGTGGGCTTCACAGTGGGAGATTACTGAGATTAAAAAAGCCATTGTTGGACTCAATGTTTTTTTTTGTCTCTGATCAGTTCAACTGAACCCTGGAGAGTTTACTTCTGAGTCTTCTACAGAGGAACTGGAGAAGTCTGAGAGTCTCAACACCTGCTGTGAAGAAGTCAGCAGCAGCCAGAGTCTGCACTTCTCCCTGTTTCCCCCTTCAGGCCCAGTACCGACTGTGGCCCAGGCCTCATGTGTTTCATGGTGGAAGGTTGAAAGGGCATCTTTGGATTTTCAAAGTGTCATATGTGAGGCAGTTTAGTGGATGTAGGGGATGAGGGTGTCGCCCCCAACCACTGAGAATGACAAGTCACTTTTAGTCACAGATGATGAATTTCTACACACAATCGTAATCCAATAACCAATGAATAAAAAGTTATTTATAGTCCAATCCAATCTAATCCAGCAATTCCCAAAGGGCGGGGACTGACAAATCAACAGACTGGAAGACAGACTGAAAGACAGAAGGCCAGACACATAGATAGATAGATAGATAGATAGATAGATAGATAGATAGATAGATAGTTGTCAGTTTATCACAGAGACTTTTGCTTCTCCCTGGAGTTTCTGTCCAGTTTGGTCCACCAGGGGACATATAACCAAAAGATTCGGAAAGTATTCACAAGATTTGTCACAACATGTAAACTTAAAAGATAGAACATTATGAAAAATAATGTTGATATCACTGCAGTTTCATTGTAAGTCAACTATGCTCGATTAAAGGCTTTTTGCATTTTAAGATCCTTTGCTCATGATCTCATTTTAATGTCTTGTGTTTTTTTATTTTAATCTCATGACGCAGGTTTTTTCTGACTCTCTAAGATTAGATGAGAGCTCCAGCAGGTCCAGCACGGACACTTCAGAAGCGAGAAAAAATGAAAAGGTCAGTGCATATGAACTCTTGTGTCACCTGAATACCGTACATATCGTCAGCAATAAACCATGGGAGCCCTGGTTCTGGCAGACGGGCACCACCTGGGTTGGACTTTCATCCACCTTTGACACCTGTCATGAAGTGCAAGGGTCCGGGTCTGGGTTAAAACAATTTATGGCCCAAGAATGAATGATCTCTTGAGATCATTTCCCAGTATTTAATAATAGTAAATGTTCAACAGATGCGTCTCCAGGCTAATAAAAACATGATACGGTACTAGAAGACATGAAGTAAATAATCCAACGTGTCCTTTTCTTAAACCTTCTAGGGTCGAGACATTCTTGTCTTCTCCATCACAGCAGCGGACGTTACCAATGCTTGTTCCGAGGTGGGGTTAGCTGTTTTGTGACTAAGCAAAAGACTTACTGTGTCCAAACATGTGTAAAGTATAATTAAATGACTTTCAACATGTCCGGAGTCGCAGGGGAGACGTCCCGCCGATGTCCGTTCAGCATAACAGGAGGTGAAAACAAGTTACTTTCTTTCCGCAGGCATTTCCAGATTCCTAATTACATCTTTATGCTTGTCTAGAAAGAAATAGTGGCAAGATGTTTGCTGTGGCGTCATTTGGTTTCGACTTGCACGTGTCCTGCATGTCTCAGGGATACAGTGACATAAAAACAGTCATGCTAGATGTGGAGCTGTCATGAATTATGCCAGCGATGGCAGACATGTACGGTTGCTCTCTTCTGGCACTGGGTATCTGGTTTCACTCGTGTTTATAGACCTCTGGTCCTTCAGCAAAGGTCAGCACCTTGTTAGGGTTCTGCTGCTGTAACTAACCGACCCATTGTTTCCTTACTGTTTCAGCAGCCGAACGCTTAGTGCTGTGTTTGTACGTGAAAAAAAAACATATTTTATCAGCAAAGAAGAGAACGTTTCTATTATTATTTTGTAAATACTGATATTTAAGATGAATTACAGGTTTTCATCATATCAAATCAATACACCTTGTTTTGGTTGTTTTTATTTTTCTTGATCTGCCTTCAACCCATCTGTCTGTCTGACTGCACATTTCGTTTTTCGTTTTGTTATTCATGTAAATACTCTGCATTTATGACTTAAATACTGTTGTTCCACAACAGAGACAGCAGAGAGTCCTGTATTTGATATCCAGAAGAACCACAAGACTGGTGCTTGTCAAAGGCCAGTATCATTGAATGATATCATTGATCTGTAGAACTCTGTAGAACTGTAAATAAATTGGGGGAAGCTTTTTTCTCAGAACTTTCCAATCTAACTTTCTGTATTTGTGAGAATTATATTTGACAGGTAATATTACTTTACATGCAAAACGTTTACAGGACAGTTGTGACACCAGCCATGATGGATGGATTAGAGACACTAACAATAGGCAGAAGACAGGAGACAGAGTTGTAGGTGGAGGAGTTAAAGATGCTGAGGTTCTCTTTAGGAGAGACAAGGATGGACAGGATCAGGAAGGTATGGAGAAAAAGCTAGAAGAAAACAGATTGAGATGATTTGGACATGCCTTTACTTAATCATTTGTTTATCAACTGCTGACATCTAGTGGCTGAGTTGTCAAACTACATATATACTACCCTGCACCATTGTTAACTGGTTTCTACACACTGGAAACTCCTCTGGACCACAGTAGAAGTGTAGCAAGAATGTTCAAGGTGTATAACTGATCAGTTTATTGACCACAGCAGATTGTCCAGCAGGTAATGTGAACAAAGTGGCTTAATTTAATGTAAAACACAATTTTTAAACAGCTCTATAAAAGAGGTGAGTCATGTTTTAGCAGTGATGGGAATATTACAGGACGGGAACTGCAAGTATTGCTGACTATCGACCGAATCGTAGTGTTATTGACAAGCCTTAAGAGGCGCTGCAGTCTGTGTCGGTCTGTGTCAGGGGTTTCCATCCACCACTGTGCTGCTGCTGCTGCTGTTTACTGCTGTTGTTGCTGCTGCTGCTGCTGTTGTCCAGTCTAACTCAGCTGCTGCTGCCAGCCTCGGCCTGCGGATCTTCTTGTGGATCACAGCACCAGAAAAACACCATGACCGCGTCGTCCAGACTCGGACTCCTGACACTGTCGGTCCTCCTGTGTCTCTCTGTTACATCGGGGGCCAAAAAGAATTTCAAGTGTCCTTCAGGATGCGCTTGCACCAAGGAGACCATCATCTGCGTCGGTCACACTCCAATCCCACGGACGATACCGAGCGAGTTCACCTCACTGTGAGTATTCGTTTATCGTTCAGTCACCCAGTTCACTGCAGATGTAAAACACAACCTGGCATCGACCGGTAGAAGGGCAGATCTGCAGCCCTGCTGCAGAGATGAACTCATCTGCGGTCATTGATTGTTACTATACAGGAGTATGGTGAATGGATCCATTCCTGAAATCACAGAGGGGATGTTCTCACTCATGCCTTCACTGCAGCTCCTGTGAGTCTGGGTCACTGCAGCCAGCAGTTATGAAAACCCGTCTGTCTGTCTGTCTGTCTGTCTGTCTGTCTGTCTGTCTGTCTGTCTGTCTGTCTGTCTATCTATCTATCTATCTATCTATCTATCTATCTAGCTGTCTGTCTGCCTGTCTGTTATTTATTACATATATTGTATATTACATATAAATATATGTTATATTAATGCTTTTGTACATTGTCCCTGTGAAATAAATAAATTAAAAATCTTATCTGCCTGTCTTTCTATCTAGCTGTCTATCCGTCTCCTGATCTGTCTATCTATCTGTCTGTGTCTCTATCTGTCTAAATTCCAATGGTGTCTTTTAATCATTGTTATTGTTTGACTGTTTTCTTCTTGTTTTAATTGCAGACTTTTAAATGCAAATTCTTTGTCTACAATAAAGGACGATGCCTTCTCTGGTCTCCCACATCTGGAATACTTGTAAGTATTTTTCTGACCAAAGACCATGTCAACCTGGCTGTTTAGGATATTCTGTTAATAATCTTGTTTTATCCGATTAAATGTCTCTCCATACCGTTGGACCAATAATGCTACATTATCATTTTGACATTTATTGTCGTTACGATGACAGAGCGTGGTTTGTGTTTGTGTTTGTTCAACAGATTCATTGAAGAAAACAAGATCGAGACCATCACCAAGAACGCTCTGCGTGGTCTGCGGGACTTGACCCATCTGTACGTCTGTCCTCTAGTCCAGAACATTACACCGACGTCAACAAAGATAATGTAACAATGGCAGCGTGTTAACACAATGTGCCTTTCTCTTCCGTTGTTACTCCTAGTTCTCTTGCCAATAACAAGATGAGATTCCTGCCAAGAGATCTTTTCTTTGACTTGGACTCGTTACTGGAGCTGTGAGTAAGCAGTTGTTGCATCAGCAGTTAGTGTTTGTTTGAGAGAGAGGATTAAATCCCACATATATTTGTTGCTCAGCAACATTAGTTCATGTGCATTAACTGGAATTATCTTGTTTTTCTCATCATAAAGTGTTCATTTTCATTATTCATTGCTTCATCTATTTTTCTTCTCCTTTGTGGCTCTTCAGAGATCTACGAGGAAACCTATTCCAATGCACCTGCGAGAACAAGTGGTTGATGGTGTGGCTGAAGAACACCAACGCCACGGTTTCGGACGTATTCTGTGCAGGCCCCAGTGACATGAAGGACAAGCGGCTCAACGACCTTCCCATTCCACCGGGCGAATGCATGTCCACAGGTACGATGACAAGGAAAGAAAGGGACGAATGTGGTAAAATGAGCTGCTGCATTTCTACCGTGCTGTGATTCTGACTCATGATATTAATATTTCCATTAGAGCCGCTGTAGAAATGCTGTATTCATGTTGTATTTCCCTGAGTCAGCAGACTCACGCTGCATGTGCTGGTGTTTTACAGACTTTGTGCGTCATCAGTCCATTCCCATTCAGGCCATGTCAGCAGATATCTTCTCCTTTAAAGAGGACATCTACGTCGCCATGGCTGCCCCCAACACCAACAGCTGCGTGATCATGGAGTGGGATCACATCGAGATGAATTTCAGAAAATTTGACAATATCACAGGTTTGAAATGGGTCGGGGTTTATTTAAAGTGGTAAAATTAAGTGGATAAAACAGTTTTTCTGCTGCCTGAGTTCAACAGAAATACAATAATTCAGCAGTCGAGTTTTGACAAGTAGATTTTTATATAGTGGAAGCCTTTTACAGCCTGTTTCCTCATTTATAGGACAAAGTTTGAAGCATATCTGCTGACAGATGAGATGATGAAAAGACCTACAGTACTGTACAGGGCTACAGTACTAGAACATACTGTGCCTAATGTGAGCAGCACCTTTTGTTCTAGGACAGGCGTGGACCACAATTGGTCCAAATCGGAAATGCAGTGGTCCAATAAGGAGAAAAAAAATGGAGCGTTCATGTGAACTAAAATAAAATCCTGAAAAAATTAGGATTAAAGCTGAAAAAGCAGAAGTATAATCACAATTAAAGGCAATTATATTATTTACACTACTTTGGTCGGCCGGATTACAAAGCTGAATGGGCTACATCTGGCCCCCGGGCCTTAGTTTGCCCATGCTTGTTCTAGGACAACATTACAACACTAAATAATTAAATTCTGGTAAAAAAGTTATGCATAAAGGCTTAAATGTTTTTAGCCGTTTCAACACTATTGTTAAAATGAAGGCATTGCAGGAAAAGTCAAGAGGTTTAATGATATATTAATAGTACAATTTTGGCAACTTTGTCCAGATTAAAAAGTTCATGAGCCACATCTTGACCCCGTGCCTTAGTTTTTGCCCAGGTCTGCACTAAAGGATGTACCACAATACGTATGTGGACTTTAAATGTTTATTTCCTGGTGTCACATTGGTCAAATATATAAGATTAAAGGTTATATTCGTTTTTTTGTAACGATGATTCACACAATGAATTAACCCATAACCAAAGTGAACAGTTGGCAGTTTTTCAGCACTTGGGGAGCAGTGAATGGGGTCAATACCATTGGACATTACACAAACCATTGCAATACTTGGTCTCCATCTGGTGGTACAATAAAATACTACAACAGGGGTAAATAAAATATGTCCTCATGATATAATGCCATCATCTGTTGTGTTATTTTTCCTCACAGGAAAATCTGTAGTTGGTTGTAAGTCAGTCCTGATCGACAACCACGTCCTGATCATCGTCACTCAGCTCTTCGGCGGCTCCCACATCTACAAGTTTGATGAGCAACAAAACAGATTTACCAAGTTTCAAACCATCGAAGTCTTTAACATCTCAAAGCCAAACGACATCGAGGTCTTCCAGATGGACGGCGAATGGTATTTTGTTATTGTGGACAGCTCCAAAGCTGGACTGTCCACTTTGTACAAGTGGAGCGACAACCCAGAGCGCAACGAAACCGGTTTCAGCTCCTACCAGTTCCTCCATGAGTGGTTTCGAGATACCGACGCCGAGTATGTGGAGGTGGATGGGAAGTCCTACCTCATCCTAACCAGTCGATCTCAGCCACCGGTCATCTACCTGTGGAACAAAAGCTCCCAAAAATTTCTACTTCATGGAGAAATTCCAAATGTAGACGACATGGTGGCAGTCAAAGCCTTCAGGGTGGACGGTGAGCTGTTTCTGGCCATGACCTGCTACATCGGTGACTCCAAAGTCCTTAAATGGACCAACAAGCAGTTCACCGAGGTTCAGGCTCTGCCTTCTCGTGGATCCATGATCCTCCAGCCTTTTGCCTTCAGGGACCGACATTACCTGGCTCTCGGCAGCGATTACTCTTTTACCCAGATCTACCTTTGGGATGAGGAGACCAAAACCTTTCACAAGTTCAAGGACATCTACGTGCAGTCGCCTCGGTCGTTCACAGTGGTGACTAATGAAAGGAGAAGTTTTATCTTCTCTCCGAGCTTCAAGGGCAAATCAATAGTTTTTGAGCATATCGCGGTAGATTTAAGCTTGTAATGCAAAACCAAGTAGTAGGTGGTCTCACAGACCAGTATCACATCTTGGCTATAAACCATCCTAAACCTCCTTCCCTCTCTTTTTGCACTTACTGTAGATTCTCCCTCACCCACTGTATGGCCTAGGAAACTACTAGCAACAAAACTACTTTCTGTATGAATGTATCAGCACAGGCAACTGCTGCAACATTGACAGCATGTAAAGAATGGAATAACATATAATGATACTCACAGGTGCTGCTGCAATACTGGTAGACATCTTTGGTTTAGTAAAGCCCAGATGCTTACACCAACTAAGGCTTCCAAGTCTCCTCTCACAAATCTATAGCTGTTTGAGGATCCGATTATTAATGTAACTTTAAAAAACGCTGTGATTTGTTTGACAACTAAATGTTATTTGCTAACTGTGATGTGGTTGTAATGTTATGAGAAAATGCTAGGTAAACATTACAAAGCTTATGCCTTAAGAACTAAAACTGTTACATGCAATCGAATGACAGAGTAAATGTTGATTACTCTTTTTTTTCTATGCAAAATGTGCGAAACTAAGAGTTACTACAATCTTGGAGCCATATGCTGCTTTATACTTTTTTTAACATCTTGTGGAGATGTAATCTCACCACTTGGGCTTGGACTGATACAATTGATAAGACGTGAAAAGATTCTAAGAATAAAGTGTAAAATTGTGAGCTAAAGACGCTGTTAACTGTAACATGCTGCAGCAGCAAGGCGCTGTTAAATAGAAATAAACTTGATACTGTATGAAATGGCTGGAGTTTATTTGTCTCAGGTTCAGCGATTAAACTTTATTTTAATACAATTTCACAATGTTAATGCATTTATGTAAACAACTGTATTTACTTGAATGCTTTAACTATGAAATCAGTAGAATTTCAAATCTTTATTATTTAGATTTGTTTATATTATAGGAAAATTTTCAATATTTTAATGACAAATATTTTATGAAAACAAATAATTTAATGAAATAATTACTAAAATAATTATTTTTTTCCGGATAAAGCACTATTTGTCCAGGGTAGCTATTAGCAGTGTATATGTATTTATTAATTAATTGTAACAAACAGTAAGTAGCTAATGTTTTTAATATAGTTAAAAATACCGCGACATAAATATTCTATAAATATTACGATTTATGTAACATCTCTTAAAATATGAGCCTCGCTTTTTTCAAATGTTCTGTAAATGGTTCAAGAAAAACGAACCAGAACACTGTAGTGTATATTATTTTTTGTCTAGTGTCTTCAAACGCATCACCATATCACTGTGACGACAGAGCAAGCGGAAGTGACGTATTTGTGTTAACCATCGTAAACCTAATCCAATTCGTGTGGTCATGATGCTACATGTCAGTGAACGCAGCACAAACAAATTGTTCTTTTAAAAACGACAGGTCCAATAAAAGCTATTTTACTATTGTTTTTATTTTTTTCTGGACCGCGGGAAATTATGGAACCTTCCAGGAGGAGCGAGAGCGACTGGCAGGGGCTTATTAATGAGGTGAGACGTGAGGAAACACACCGTAAGCATCACACCGCATCTATTAACGCTGACTGTGAGTAAATATTTGGTCAGATTAAATCTGGTTCTTTTTCCCCCTCAATCTGCTTTGAATGGATATTAAGGAGGAAAAAAGCCCATTCACCTTGTGAATGTCGTTTTGACATTCAACACATCTGACCATAAAACTGTGCTTTGACATTTTATCTTGTTCCTTAGAGACACGTCAGGTTTATTCTGAAATGATCCGGGTTTTCAGGGTAATAATTATGTTATGTATGTTATTCTTGATAAGATAAAACACAACGTTAATCATACTCTTTATCTGTTTTATGTCAGTTATCCTGCAACGTGTTTAGTTTTTGTTAAGATAAACATTTTAACCAACTCTCATTTAAATGTTTATTTAAGATTTCAGATAATATTTCAATATTAACCTTTAATTAAATAATTTGTCATTAATTTGTCATTTTTTACAATAAAGAAAATGTGTAATTTGCAAGTTAATATTACACGTGTTACAGAACAGCAAATCTATGTTTTCAATCCCCCTGTTCTCTCCATCTTCTACTCTGACTCCAACTGCATCCATCAATCTCCTCTTTGTCTCCTACCTGGTAGATCCATCCCTAGGATAATTCTTCTACCAGTGTATCCACTGTCCCCTCACTGTCCCCACAATCACCTCATTCCTGTTCCTGTCCATCCTTGTCTCTCCTAAAGAGAATCTCAGCATCTTTAACTTCTCCACCTCCAGCTCTGCCCCCTGTCATCAGCCTGTTGCTAGTGTCTCTAATCCATCCATCATGGCCGATCTCACTGAAGTCCTCTAAACCTTTCCCTTCACCCAGTACCCCCAAATACACTATGAAATGTCTTAAACACTGTACTACAATATAACGAAATCCTTTAAAAATACTATGAGAATGTTCTGACAGAACCTTTAACAATATTCTTGATTTTTAATAAATATAATGTAGTATAATTCATCTTCAGCTGCATAATCCTTTCTCGTGTGGTGATGGATTCAGACTAGAATCACCCACAATCTACAGGACACAACTAGAGAATGAGACGGTCACAAATGAAGACAAACAACTTTTTTAATCATGGGCATTGAAGACTAGGTGGAAGCAACTCATACATTTGGTGTATCTATATAGATAGACATAGTTGTAATTTGGTTCTCAATTCTTTTTTTAATTTGTGGTAGTCTCATCAGTGCTGTCTGCACTTGAAAGCATTTCTGTCTCCTAAAATTATTTGTCTTCATTTGTTTAATATTTGTCAATAAAGGTTTGGCCACTGACCTTGAAGGAAGGAAGGAAAACAAACTCCTTGTCATTGTGACATTGTGATCCACACGACTAAATTTGACCTCTGTATTTAACCCATCACCAAAGTGAACAGTGGGCAGCTTTGAGCGCCCGGGGAGCCGTGAGTGGGGACGGTACCATGCTTAGCGGACCTGAGCGGAAACTTGGCAGTAGGGGGATTCAAACCGGGGGCCTTGTGGACCCAAGTCGCTTCCTTAACCACTAGGCCACCAACTGCCTGGAAAAAAAAGGGCATGGAAAAAAGCACAAACTCTCCCATCATGTGGTTTGTAGTGCATCCACTATAGTAATAGTAATATATCATACTTAATGTTTTTCTCTTCCAGTTTGTGGTTTGCAAACAGAAACTGGAGAGCAAGACGGAAGCTCTCCTGATTCTTTCCAAGGAGCTGGATACCTGCCAGCAGGAGAGGGACCAGTACCAGCTGATGGCCAACCAGCTGCGTGAGCGGCACCAGGGACTCAAGAAGAAATACAGAGAACTCATTGTAAGATATGGAGATATTGTCATGACTTTTCGACTTGAAAATTACAGCCTTTTGTAACTTGTGGGATTGTAACTTGTAGATTTATTTGGAAAGAATAGAAAAGCAATAAAGAACAGACAATAAGATAAATTGGTTTTGTGGACTGTTATTGATATTGTGTTATTATAAAAGTAATATCATACACTGTTAACATCTTCCTTTGTTCGTCACTAACAGGACGGTGATCCCTCACTACCACCAGAAAAAAGAAATCAAGTAAGTCGCTCCTCACAAAGGATTTTTATAGCCCTTTTAAACGAACAATAAGATATAAATAAATGTAACTATTACCATATTGCGCACCAAGAAACAGTCAGATAAGTCAAACTTTATTCAACTCAGTCAGAATAACTCTCAGCACTGTTCAGTTCCATCCATTTTCATCCACTTGTCCAGTACCGGGGTCTTGGGGCCAGACCCAAAACAACATTGCAACATTGCCCACACCATACCTTCCAGCAGGGGGTGAGCTAAGCTGGTGGAAGCCAACAACCTGAACTGCATCTAAACTCACCCAGAAGTTTGACACCATTGACAAAGTCATTGTCTCTGAGCCAAAGTCAAGGCCTGCCGTTCAGCAGTAACACAGAATTGTACTCACTTTTTCATTTCACTCTTATTTCACAAGACCAGCAAGAGGCTCCATGACTGCCACCCATATCACACCTTCACCACTAGGACACTACCGTCACCATAGTTTGACAGATTTTTGAGTGCTGTTTGAAGTCAGTAAACACAACCTGAAGCCACATGATTTATGAGAAAATGATTGGTTTTTAACAGTTCTTTATGGCGAAAAATAAACTGTAATTTATTTATTTTGTCCTGTATTTAATTACGTTCATTCCAGGTCAATCTTGCCCAGCTACTGAGGGACTCCAAAGATAAAAATCATCAACTCTCTGAGGAGGTGAAGGAGCTGAAACAGCGACTGGTGGAAGCACAGGGAGACAACAAGGTGGGAAAGTTGAATGAAAATCAAGTCAAATACCGGACACTTTATTTACTGTACTCAGGGGCCTATGTCTTCAAACCATGTTTGGGTCAAACAAATGTTAGCGTCGGATTCTGAAAGGTTAATACACAGACGTTGCAGAATTACAAATACAAATGTTAGTTTTACATTAGTCTCTGGTTGCATAAACATAGATTAATAACATAATTTGGACAAATTTTGCGGGCTGTATTAATAAGCTGAATGGGCCACATCCAGCTCCCCGGGCCGTAGTTTGCCCATGTCTGATCTAGCAGATGATGAGAAGGTTTTTGTTTTTTTTTTCCTGCAGCTCCTCCGTATGACCATCACCAAACAGAGGCTGGGGGACGAGGAGGTCGGCGCCCGACATTTTGCTGCACATGAACGTGAGGATCTCGTCCGACAGTTGGAAACTGCACGAGAGCAGGTGATGACAGACAATATTAACGATGAGGTCGTAATGATTGTAATAATCCAGTGCTGTTTGCATGTGTTTCATGTGTGTAGTGGATAACTTATCAGTTACCGTAATTTCAGCAATAGACAGTGAACTTTTAATTGTACATAAGAATTTGATATGTCATTCATTAATCTTTTTATTTGATTGTTGTAGAACCATGTGCTGGAAAACAGTGTGAGGTCGTTGACTGATGAGCTACAGGACGTTCGGGCAGAGAGGGACGTGTTTCAGCAGAAAGCTCATCGACTTAATGTGGAGATAAACCACATTGTTGGCAATGATGAGATTCGCTTTCTGGACATTGATGCCCTCTGTGTGGAAAACAGGTGCATTTTTCTATAACATATCGAAGGGCAAGACACACAACAGGGTTTCTTATAAGGCTTTTTTGTCACTTTGTGATAAATTAACCTAAAGGTTGTTGGTTTCTTGTGTAGGTCACTGTCCATACAATTTTATAATCCTGTAGCAACAAATTAAGTTAAAAAATCTTTCTCTTTAAAGAGATGGTAAAAGCCAATGATTATGCAGAGGAAGTATTTTCTAGTTGTATTTCCAAAATGTCCCTAAAATACCCGAATGCTGTTCTCTGACTTTTCATTTATTTAACATAGGTTAAATATTAATAACAACTGAACGATGCGGGTGGACTACAGCACCAGTTGCAGAAACTAGGTCACAGCACCAAGTTGAAAAAGATCCAAAAATTAGGAGAAGGAGGCCCAAGGCGAAGAAATGAACGAAGCCGTTGTATGGTCGATTTGTTCAATAACAAAAAGGTTCCCAAACACAAAACTGGTCCAAACAAACAGTAGTTCAAATAAATGAAACAACTGGAGAAAGCAAACCCCCCCAAAAATAAATAAAATAACGAATGGATCTTGTTCGTTATTTTCAGTTAAAACCTTAAAAACCACGTGGTAGCCAATGGGGATAAAGGAGGTTGGGTTGTGGATTCTGGTTGAGGGTCATAGGTGTTGATGAACACACCAGGGGGTTTCCTGGGGAAGGGGAAAGGCTAAAGGTGCCATTGTTATGTAGCCAGGGGCAATAGGTGTTGTTGGAGAACACCAGGGGGTTGTCTGGGGGAGGAAGAGCGGGAAGTGGGCTGTATTTTTAAGTGTATTTTTGTACAGGATGGGTCTTCAGGAGAGGGTCTTTGAAGTGTATGTGTTTTGCCAAATGAAGGGGTTACAACTGTGAAATCTACAATCTCAAAAGTGAAAAACCACTCTATTTTTGGTGCAGTGGTGGCCTAGTGGTTAAGTAACCGTACTGGGGTCCGAAGGGCTCCAGGTTCTAATCCACCAACTGCCAAGTTACCACCAGAGAGCAAGGCACCGTCCCCACTCACTGCTCAAAGCTGCCCACAGTTCACTTTGGTGATGGGTTAGATACAGAAGTCGAATTTCGTTGTGTTCAGCTTTACTTTCCTTCGATTCACTGTAAAAAAATGTTCCTGGTGATGGAACATTGCAGTCTTTTTGATTTCTATATCAGGTTTTTTGATCAAAATGCTTCTTGCAGGTATTTGCACGAGCGACTCAGTCAACTGCAACAGGAGGCCAATCTGCTCAAAACCAATCTGACCAAGTACAAGGTACTGTGGATTAATAAAAAATAACTCATCAACACCATGTACAGTATGTATTTTTGTGTCATTTTACTGTTTTGTGCCTCAAATATCACAGAGTGCACTGGAGTGCAGGAAGAACTCCACCTTCAGTGGTAAAGCCAGCAGTAGTGCACTGACCGGGGTCCTCTCTGCCAGACAAGGTCGGACGAACATCATAACACTTCACTCCGTCCCTGGAGAACATCTGAGCCTCGCCTTCACTTGTTTGCACATTTGTGGTTGCAGTGAAGGAGTTGCTGCTGTCTGAAGAGAACGGCTGCAGTCTGCCGGTGACTCCTCAGTCCATCTCAGACCTCAAGTCTCTGGCCACTGCCCTGCTGGAAACCATCCATGAGAAGAACATGGTGATTCAGCACCAGCGACAAATCAATAAGTACGGAGATGTCTGATGATCTAGAACTGTGTCATATTGAGGGAATTGACAGATTGACAGATAATTTTTTTTTTTTGTATTTTTTAAATGATAGGATTCTCGGAAATCGAGTTTCAGAACTGGAAAAGAAGCTGAAAACCCTAGAGATGTCAGGATTATGGAGACTACCCGGTACTTCAGAGTATCTAAGCTATATCACAATATACCACACAAACAGATACATCTGCACAAGGAAGTCATTTTATTTTCATGTGTTTCTTTCTTTTCTCTCCTTCTTTCTGACATGCTTCTGGCTGCCTGAAGGTCTGACTTATAACGTGACTCTGGGAATCAATGGTAGTGTGTTTCAACTTCACCTCTGCAAAATGTTACCTTTATTTCTTTCCTCATCTGACTCTCACTTTTTTTCAACTTTCTGTTAGTGGTAACAACATTATTATAAACATTACGCAGATTTTGCTTCTGTGTTGTCAGAATTTTCTAACCTTTTTCCTTTTTTTGGACAATTTGCAAAAGCAATAGTCTGTTTATATATAGAGTGACATTTTAAACCGTATACTCTGGACGTAGAAAAATATTTATAAATTCTTTTTCATCCCAATTTCAGGGGTTGTATCTTTTACTCTGATACCAACTACCTCCATGTCTGTCCTAACTGCATCCCTCAGTCTCCTCTTTGTCTCCTATCTGGTAGCTCCATCTCTAGGATCATTCTTCTGCCAATGTATCCACTGTCCCTCCTCTGAACATGTCCAAACCATCTCAATCTGGCTTCTCTATCTTCTCCAAACCTTCCTGTCTGTGTTGTTCCTCTAATCACCTCATTCCTGAGCCTGTCCATCCTTGTCTCTCCTAAAGAGAACCTCAGCATCTTTAACTCCTCCACCTCCAGCTCTGCCTCCTGTCTTCTACCAATCCTCATGTCTCTAATCCATCCATCATGGCTGGTCTCACAACCGTCCTGTAAACCTGTCTACATCTTAGCTGACAATCTTTTATTTAAAAAAAAATATTTATAGATTAATTATGACCATTAGGAGTTTACAGCGTTTTTTTTCTCTCCTTTATTTAGATGCAAAAACATAAGACTAAACATGATAAAAATGCATTTTCTGTTGTGTTTATTATTGTCTCTGGTAAACTTAACCAAGTGTTGAAAATGCATATCACTCTAATATGAATATTCTTGTTGTGAATAGGAGGAAAAGACTCTATCATCATCAGGAATACAACACAGTCTGATGGACAAAAAGGTATGAAGCGTCAACTGTAATGTCCTGGTATCTTTGTGACATTGTCATAATGTCTTTTCTCTGTCTATTTCCACAGATGACCAAGATCAAACCATCAACCCCGAACAGCAAAACTCACTCGACACTCAAAACCTTGGAAAAACAAATCAACTTGAATCTCACAGTGCAGCGCCGCCTGAGGAGCACTCTCACCAGAACCATACTGAAAACCTGACTGATGACCAGGGTGAGAACCCTCAGACCGAGGTACCGAACAACATCACCCAGAACCCAGTGGATCTAAGTCAAAGTGATCAACTTTCTACAGAAAGGAACCCTTCCAGTCCCTCAATAACTCAACAATTACTGTTAGAAACCACGCAGTCTGCAGACGGACAGTGGGACGGACACCAGCGAGTGGAAGAAACAGTTGATGATTCCATTACGGAGCAAAGTTCTAGTGATGTTGATGCTAAAGAGGAACAAGTCAACAACCATCCAATCCTGGACACTGAGGTTTTACATAATAATGACAGTCAGGAACTGTGATGTAAGAGAGGGAGTCCTCAACACAGCATTTCTAATATTTATAAAATCATAGCTTTATTTTATGTAGGAATACAACAACACATACAGATGTTGTTTAAGAACTACAAAAAATATATATATGTAAATATATACATATACTAGTATATACACACAGATTATTTGACACATGATAAACAACACTGATTATCTCTTGTTAGGTTGTTTTGGTCTCTGTTGTGTGTTTTTAACTGTGACAATCTTGGGTGCCGATCATTCAAACAAATTTTTATTGACACTGACAGGAGGGTCTTTCAGGTTTTTATGTTAAGCACAGTGTTCTTTACACGAAGTCTAACATTTCTGTGCAGCTGTAACTGTGTCAACAGTCGTTTTTTTTGTACATACGTTCCAGTATTTGTCACAGTGTTGCGAGCTGGAGCGCTTCAGAGTGCTTTTAGCGGAAGTGCATGCTAGTGTTTCATTTCTAAAAAATATAACGTACTGTATAAAAGAATATAATCTAGAGATGTTTCTTAATTACATTTTTTTATACTATAAGTTGCCAAAAATTCCTAAATTTTCAGCTGTCAGTGTGATATGTAGTATGTTTTTATATATATCGCACCTGGGCGTAAGTATTAGTAGTAAGTTGCAAAACCCAGCCGAAGAATGAAAAAAGTGACTTATACTACAGAACATATGGTACTTGGAGCTCATGCCTTAGACTCAGTCTACATTTACAGTATACCTCTAGCTTGATGTGTATTTGGTCACTTTAGAGTATATTTTTACAAAGTAACAGTCGTACTGTAGTAACCGCTGCATTCAGGCTAACTGAAAGAATGTCACTCAGAAGATATTTGTTAACCTCGTTTCATTTTTGTCCATTTCTAAAAAAAGAAGGACACTAGTGGCAAAAGGAAGCACATTTTAAGATTTATTTTATTCTCACACCAAAGCCATTGTACCCTGTAATTTTTACTGCTAAATGTAAATATTCATCTAATATATCTGTCATAAAAGCAAATTTTGTTTTGTTAAAATATCATGAATAAATGATAGAACATTATAATATTGGATGTCATGCAATCTATTCCTCTTTGAGTACGTCCCAGTGCTTGGAGGTTGTCTTTCCAATCACACAGCAGCTAAGTCTTGGACCTGAGTTTCCGGAGAGTAGACTAGCGGAAGTTCCTCCAAGCCCTTCATCATCTGTGCCTGCATGCAACACAACTGCTCTACCCATCACAGACTGCTCTCCAAACAGTGTTGCTCTGGACTCTGCTGTTGCATAGATATCTCCATCGCGTGGAGTGAAATTCCCCATGTCTCCTGGATGGTTGGGATGGCTCACACCATGAGGATTGTAGTGGCCGCCGGTCGAGGTACAGCTTTCACTCAAGTCTCCAAATTCATGTATGTGCATTCCCCTTTTCAGGGTGTCATCTTTCATAAAGCCATTCAGATTCACAATGACCTCTAGTCCTGCATTTGGGTTCTCTTGTTTAAAAAGCACAACACCAGTTATCACCGGGGAGCCCTCTGCTGCTGGACTGTGAGGTTGCATTTGGCAGGTTGCATACACGGCGTCATCTTGTTGGGGTGCATTGTTGGTGGAGGTAGCTTGACAAACTGCCAGGTGAATCAGCAGGGCGAGGCCTACACACGTTACCCTGCAATATGTCAGAAACAGCAGGACAACACAAGAAATTTGCAGATTAACACATGACTCCTTTCCATGATAAACTACAGTTACATATGAAAATACAGTGGGAAGTAACTTCTTGTCCTTGGCACACCATGAAATTCAACCTGGGTGGGCAGCTTTGTGTGTGTGTGGATAGCGCCATCCTCAGAGCAAATCACCGTTAACCTGGCAGCTGCTGGACTCCAACCTGGAACCCTACTCACCCAAGTTGGCTTCCTTAACCACTACGCCCACCTCTGTCCCAAATTGATTATTGTCAGAAGTGGGATTCAAACCCTTGCCTCCAGAGGAGACTGAGACCTGAACACGGTGATAGATTTTATGATCGATAGTCAGAGACAAATAAAGAGCAACAATCATCTTACCTGGGTGCAGTCATGGTGAGCAGTGGAAAGAGGCTGATGAACAGAGCCTGGTCTTTCGCTCCTCATATAAAAAGGTTACGTGAGAGGGAGTGGCCGACTGGAGGGGGAAAGAAACTCCCACATTTTAGTATGTTTGTTTTTCACACCATACCTGAGGCTTTTGAATGAATTTGATCAGCAATTGTAAAAAATATAAATGACTGAAGCCTTTTTTGATGCATTATTTGTAAGGACCCATGAAAGGAAACAAGGTAAGATTTCCATGTTGACGTTGACCATTTCTGCAATGCAATTATATTTGGTCTGCGAGATCCTATCAAATGTGAACAATCTGAATAAAAATTATCAAACGAAATTCTAAATCTACATCGCATACTGTATATGTAGAGGAGAAAATATGAACAAATGATGCCAATTAGTGAACAAGAATTAGGTTTGGTCTTCTTTCCACGTCTTACATTTGGGCCAATGTTGGTGTCAAAGTTTGACACCAACAAAGAACATAGACTCTGTTCTAAGACCTTATTATTTCAGGTGAAGTTCAAAAACTGAAACATTTTGATGCAATTATTGATAACAATTCTCAATAGTCACTATTTTAAATGAGAGGGGAAATGTTTTTGGGAATAACATAATTTCCTTAGTCCTGTTGACACTGTTTTAACGTAAGTAAACATGCGTCTTTCTTCGTTTACTCACAGCAATCATACAAGTCTTATATCAGTCTAACTACTGGAATTCAACATGGGGAAAAAAAACAGTTGTTACCGAAGAGGGAGAGAAGTTTAAATCGAGTATAAAAATATCGTAGTTGTCTTCAAACAACCGTGCTTTAGTTGCCTTGGGGTTCCATAAATACAACAAAGCGTGTATTGTTTTATTGTATTGTATTATTGTCTTGGGAACTCATGTCCCCGGAGACTATGTTCTCCCCCCAGAATCCCATGGCTGTAAACTGGACTCAGGACGTAGTCTCCAGATCCTAGGAACCTATAGTCTGTGTTCTCGGCCCAGGACGCCACCTTTATATTGACTCTGCAAAGACCCTTAGTGTAGATCACCTGTGTTGATAAATTGAATTTGTTTTTCGTCTTGCTGTCCACCTGTCCATCGTGGGCTAGGATCGCTTCCACTGTCACCCTGAGGTTTCTCCCGTTTTCTCCACTGTCTGAGTTTTTTGGGGGTCGATCTTCTACAAAGGCACAGGAGTATTTTCCTGTTTACTGGATCTTGTTTATTATACATAATTGTTTGTAAAGTGCCTTGGGATAACGGTTGTTGTGATTTGGCGCTATAAATAAATAAAGTTGAAGTTGTAAGATGTCAAAACTCTGTTGGAAACTTGTCAATTTAAGTTTTAATTTTTTTATTTACCTACAGGTCCGACAGATGGCGGTAGAGTGCCTTTGCCCTTAACTGTATCCGCCGACATGCAAAAGAGAAGAAGGAAGAAGAACCAGCAAGCACACAGCAACCAGGAAACCTTAATGGTGTTATATTAGCCCGGCAGAATCCATTTCGTGACATTTGACTGAGTATTACCCACACATTCACCCGTAAAGATGTCCAAAAGACATCGCTTGGATTTAGGTGACGACTACTCCACCAGTAAGAAGAGGTCTGATGGGTGAGTGTAGCCATGAAGTCGGGCGCTCAGAGCTTTGCCGCCCTGGTCCTAACGCCATGTTAGACGATGCTAGTAACTTGGCTAACAGGTCGAGTGTGTGAAACGAAAACACAGACAATGGAACAGTAACCTTAACCCCAACGATAAGACGGCGCTTCGTAAAAGCACGTCAACGGTTACTTTATACTCACAGCGGGTTGCTAGTATAAACAGAGTTGTTGGCACGGCGAGGTATAAAGACAGCCTGATCCAAACAAACGACACACAGAGCTTCTCTGTACTACCGGAACACGTGTGTGTGTGTGCGGACTGGCGCTAACACACTTTAGCCCCAACGAATGCCTTGCCAACGATATAGGATTTTCGCTAGAACTTAATAAAAGTTGTTTTATTAATTATTTTTTTCATTTTTTTTAAATGCAGAAGTTGGACAAATGTGTGAATTGTTGGAAAATATGTTTTAGTAGGGTAGCAGTCGTACGTTATTCAACAGACATAACTCACTATTAATTCCCCATAAATTGATACAAATTGATTTTGTTAAAATTGCTGTTATTACAATCAGAATCCCGTCCAAAACAAATGGAGGTTTCTTTGTAGATAACGTCGGTGTTTACATTTAAATGCACGATTATTATCTGGTGGTTTAATGTATTCTGGCAGAAAGACTAGTTGTCATCCGATATTTATTTAATAATCATAAAATAAAAGCTCTAGGCATCGATATTAGTTAAATTCTAAATGCTAAATAAATTAAATATAATAAAACAAAGTTATTAATTTGTGTTCAATCCCAGACTGCTTAGCAAAAGAGTTTGGCTGCCTTTTTTTTTTTTAAATTAATCTTCTGTAATCAGGTCATCTGCTATGGTCTCTCTGTTCCATAACACCACAGACTTCAGTAAACAGTCTCTGTATCCGTGTTTGTTTAGTTTCACTGAACTATCTTCTTCTACATAATTTCCTGAAAGATATTCCCAAGGGATTAATAAAGATCTATCTGTCTGTCTATCTAATACACATTCATTCCCATGTTGCTCACTAATCAACTAGTCTTCAATACATCATGCGCCTACAAACTCTCATGTTAAAACGTATGATTGCAGGAGGGATCGTGATCGTGACAGAGACCGTGAGGACCGCTCCAGGGACCGGGACAGAGATCGGGATAGAGACCGTGATCGTGACAGAGACTTGAAGCCACCCATTGTGCCGTCTAACAGCACGGCAGCAGTTTCAGCAACATTACCAACCATCAAGCAGATGTCTGTTCACCAGCAGATCAATCCCTTCACCAATCTACCACATACACCACGTTACTATGAGATCCTGAAGAAGAGGTTGCAGCTGCCAGTGTGGGAGTACAAGGAGAGCTTCAGCGACATCATAACACGCCACCAGAGCTTTGTCCTTGTTGGAGAGACCGGCTCAGGGAAGACAACACAGGTCTAGAATCCCCTTGTTTATAATTGTCAGTCAGCAGCAGACATTTTAATTATTGTTTATTGGATATCAAACCCAGGAGTTGTGGATAATCGTGGAACCAATGTTGTATCACACTCTCATAAAACTAAATAAACCAGAAAGCCTTTGACTGTGGCCAAAACTAGCACAAAGTGTAATTATATTTGACCAACAGTATCATAACAAATGTGTACAGAGTTGGTCCCACAGCATATGGAGCAATGTAGTAGCAGTATTTGTAACATTAGCATTGTTTATGCTTTTTTAAAGCATAAACCTTTTGTTTGTTGTTTTTTTTTCTCCTGCAAAAAATACATTAAAAAAACCTGGGAACGCTACAGGTAAAGATACATAATACCAAAAATCAAGATTAAGTTCTCATGTCTTTTAGTATTAAGCTTAGGTTATTCCAGATTGAGTGTTTACACAAAACACAAAAAAAGTTTTCTGAAAAATACTACGTAAAAGATCTGAAGAGAAGTAAAAAACATTTATAATTGTTGTCGATTTTTTTTTCTTAAATATTATAGAATAAGTCTAGCAACCTGTTTTTGTCCCAGTTTTTTATTTTGGCTTCTGTGTAATTGAGTTTGACTCCTATGGGTTAGGGCTCGAACCTCCTACCCTATCCTACCCTTAATGCTTTTGTTTTTTGGCTGTAGATCCCTCAGTGGTGTGTGGACATGGTGAGAGGGCTGCCTGGCCCTAAACGTGCTGTGGCCTGTACTCAGCCCAGAAGAGTGGCAGCCATGAGTGTGGCTCAAAGAGTGGCAGATGAAATGGACGTGATGCTCGGACAGGAAGTTGGTTATTCCATTCGATTCGAGGACTGCAGCTCTGCTAAGACCATACTAAAGTAAGTAAGCTGCGGCTCTAGTAAAGTGAAATCTTAAACGGTTGCTCTAAACTTTTTTTGTGCTTCTTCAGATACATGACAGACGGTATGTTACTACGAGAGGCTATGAACGACCCCCTGCTGGAGCGTTATGGTGTGATCATTCTGGACGAGGCCCACGAGAGAACTCTGGCCACAGACATTCTGATGGGAGTCCTCAAGGAGGTGGTGCGCCAGAGACGAGATCTAAAGGTATGCTGCACATATAGGAAGGAATATATTTTTTAATAGCATTCTGTGCAAATTTTCTTTGTTCCTTGTGTAAACAACCAACATGCTTAAACATAACATTCAATCTTATACTGACACACAAAACTTGAATTAAAAAACTATACAGTAATACAAAATGACTTCACTTGCATACTGCAACACTGAAGCTAACTTGTAGGCAATATACAGTATGTTATAGTGATAAAATTGCAACATTCTTTGTGCGTAACTCTGATTTAGAGTTACGCACAGAGAGGGTGAATCATCCTTTTTTTAATTTGGCTGAAATTTATCTGAGTTTTTGTTGAAAATAACTTATTTCAGTCACATTATAATAGAAAAGAAAATCTAACATCTCTGCATTGACAGGTTATCGTCATGAGCGCCACACTTGATGCTGGGAAGTTCCAGGTGTACTTTGACAGCTGCCCCCTGTTGACCATTCCTGGGCGCACACACCCAGTGGAGATCTTTTACACCCCGGAGCCAGAGCGTGATTACCTCGAGGCAGCGATTCGAACTGTCATCCAGATTCATATGTGTGAGGAAGACGAAGGTGACTGTCTTCTTTTCCTCACTGGTCAGGAGGTGAGTGCTGATGAACTGCTGCTGCAGAGCCTCGCGATTTGTTTGTCAAATACAACACAAAAGCTCAACTTGTGTTTTGTTTTGTTTTGGTTTGGGTTTTTTTTTTGGTCAGGAAATTGACGAGGCCTGTAAACGCATCAAGAGAGAGGTAGACGACCTCGGCCCTGAGGTTGGAGATATAAAAATCATTCCACTATATTCCACATTGCCGCCACAGCAGCAGCAAAGGATATTTGAGCCACCTCCTCCCAGAAAGCCAAATGGGGCCATAGGAAGAAAGGTGCACAACCAAAAGAGGGCACAAAAATAAATTAGCTTATATAGACCCAATTTTTTTTAAACAAATTATTTCTTTCCAGGTTGTAGTGTCAACAAACATCGCTGAAACGTCTTTAACCATTGACGGTGTGGTATTTGTGATTGATCCTGGGTTCGCTAAACAAAAGGTGGGTAAAAGTCAACTGTGTCTCCAGATATGTTAATTTGCTGTTCTATGGTTCTCAAGCTCTTAAAAACATCATGATTTGAGACTTCATCAATATTTGATGTTATTATATCTGTGTCACAGGTCTACAATCCTCGTATCAGAGTCGAGTCTTTGCTCGTCACAGCCATCAGTAAAGCGTCGGCTCAGCAGAGAGCAGGGCGAGCTGGCAGGACACGCCCAGGAAAATGTTTCCGCCTCTACACAGAGAAAGCCTACAAAACGGAAATGCAGGTCCGTGGCTGCATTTACTTAAATGACAAGCAGAACCAAATAATCCCACAATTCTACCTCAGCTGTGTAGTTTACTATGATGTTTCATGTTCACAGGATAACACGTACCCTGAGATCCTTCGGTCCAACTTGGGTTCTGTTGTCCTGCAGTTGAAAAAACTTGGCATTGATGACCTGGTGCACTTTGACTTCATGGATCCACCAGGTAAATCAAAATGATGGAAGTAAATGTTACACATCAATCAAGCTCAAACTTTTGACACAATCCTCTGACCCTGCTCCCCCGTCCTTTATGGAAAGCTCCTGAAACACTGATGAGAGCCCTGGAGCTCCTGAATTACCTCGCTGCCCTCAATGACGACGGTGACCTGACGGAGCTGGGCTCCATGATGGCAGAGTTCCCATTGGACCCTCAGCTGGCTAAGATGGTCATTGCTAGCTGCGAGTTCAACTGCTCTAATGAGATACTTTCAATTACTGCCATGCTGTCAGGTAATGCCCAGAGATGGGCCGTCATCTTCCTTCCTTCTCTGTAGACCTCTGTCACTTCTGGTTAGTTTATTTTACCCTAGTGTCGTGGTCTGCGCAATGTCACTGGTGTGAACCGCTTGTTACTATAATTGTGAGAGGAAATTATTTTAGTCTGTGGTGGGACCTGAGCGTTACGACATGTAGTTTAGAAGGAGGTTTAGGAAAATTCTTTGGAGAAAACCGTCAAATAGAGGCGGTTTTCTAATTTAAAGTTAATGTCAACAAAATAATTCCATTATATAATTGTTACATCCTATCTGTCTATGGAAATGACCTCTGACCCCATGTGTTAAAGTGGACTCAGCTCTGTTATGACTGAATAATGGATGGTTAAATCTAGACACAGACAAGAGAAAAGAATAAGAGTCCAGACATTTACACTGTTATTATTGGAGACCATTAATCAAACAGGCAGTTGTCGGAACATGCTAATTATTTTCTCCACACTGTGAACTCTGCTGCTGTCAGGCTGGTCTATAAACAAATACAGGGAAAAACCAGTTGAACTGTGGAGACATTTTGTCAAACAGTTTTTACCAGTACACGAAGAGCAAATATTTATGCGTCGCTCCATAACATTCTAAAATGTTTTATTCACTTGACTGTAAAGTCAAGTAAATTTTATAGTTGTTTTATGAGTTATGGATATAAGCCAGTGAAATAAGTTGTTTAACCAAGGTCTGGTTACTGTTCTTCGAGTCCTTTCCTTAAATTTCAAAAAATATTTGGATTGTGGTTTTCACAGATAAGTGGAGAGGGCAGGTACCACTGAAGACTGGATTTTTTTTTTTTTTTTTTCCGCCAATGTTCTTTGGAGTTGTTCATCTGAGCTAATGTTACGTTGCACCTTCTCTGTGAAAGTTTTCTTTGGGGGTGTTCTGGTGCTCTAGAAAATCATTGTTGGTGTTGCTAACAGATTGTAGTTGTGTGAAAACTCTTGTTTTCCAGATTTTCCTAAATGACCCCCCCCACCCACTCTACGAGCTATAGCCAGTACTGTTGGGAAAGACCCTGAGAAAAGGCTGCACTCCCTTTGATAGAGCTTGTGGTCCTGCCCTGTCCCCGCACAGTGTCGACAGCCGTAGCATCATAGGATTTGCTCCTTTTTATTTTCTCTGAATGTTTGACTCATCCCTATGGGCGGCTTTGTTGGGGCCCATACCAACCTTGTTTAGTCCCACAGTGTTTTGTCCGACCCACGGAGGCTAAGAAGGCAGCAGACGAGTCCAAGATGAGGTTTGCTCACATTGATGGAGACCACTTGACCCTGCTCAACGTTTACCATGCCTTCAAACAAAGTGAGGACCATGTTTTTCTTGTTTACTATAAAAATAACTTCATATCCATCAGTCAGTCTCTAAACCAGAGGTGCCCTGTGAGTAGAAATGGAGCTAGCAGTGGGTTTGTACAGCCTAGGCTGATACAATAATATTGATACATATAATATATATATAAAAAATCTCTATTATTAAATTATTCAATACAAGCACTGAATCATGTCGAGCATGCATGTAATCAATTAAATCATATATGTCACATGTATGTACAGCAACATTTATATATTCATTTATTTTTTGTAAATATATTGTCAAAATTACATTCGCAAACAAATGCAAAAAATGTAGACTCCACCGTTCTAGTGGTTCTGGTCAGGACCCAGTGATGTTGTGTATGAAATATAACATTCAGTAACTAGTCTTAAAGTTTATTCAGTTATTACTTCTATCAAAAATAAATATTCACACGATAGTTGCCGTCAATCAAGAAGATACTCCGATATTTTCATAAAATACTTTTTATTTAAACTATATGAAAGTAAAAAAAAATACAGTGACCCTTTTTGACTTCTGGGCGATTCCCGCACTAGACCCATAGGTTGAATAACACAAGAATGAAATAAATGCTTTTCATGATGCATTTAACCTCTGCCTGTCTTCCAAAATAATGGGATTATTTTTCATTATTTTCTGTTTCTTGTAGACCATGAGGCCAACCAGTGGTGCTATGACAACTTTGTCAACTATCGTTCACTTATGTCTGCTGACAACGTGCGGCAACAACTGTCCAGGATCATGGATCGTTTCAATCTGCCCCGCCGCAGCACTGAGTTCACCAGCAGGGATTACTACATCAACATCCGCCGGGCGCTCTGCACCGGCTTCTTTATGCAGGTAACAACAAACCTCTAATACGTTAGACTAGAACTTTGAGGCAAATATTAAGTGTCACAGTGAGTTGGATTGGCACTGAGAACATGGCCGTGTGTCACCTCTCTGTGTTCAATTCCTCAGTGGCCAGTGATGATAGAGTGATGATTGAGGCACAACCTTTCCTCTGTTCTGCAGGTAGCTCATCTGGAACGCACCGGTCATTACCTCACAGTTAAAGATAATCAAGTTGTCCAACTGCACCCGTCGACAGTATTGGATCACAAGCCTGAATGGGTGCTCTACAATGAATTTGTCCTCACCACCAAGAACTACATCCGCACTTGTACAGACATCAAGCCAGAGTGGTACGTTGGATTCAATTAATCTGTTTAAAAACAAAGAAATGAGCAAACTAGATTTGTTTGCTCCTCACACAGCTGACTTTTTAAATCAACTTTCACCTTAATAACAAACACGTGTTCTGCTTTTCCTGTCCTTTTTTTACAGGCTGGTGAAGATCGCTCCTCAGTACTACGAAATGAGTAACTTCCCGCAATGTGAAGCTAAAAGACAACTGGAGCGAATCGTTGCCAAACTAGAGAGCAAAGAATATTCCCAGTACTGATCGAAGAGTCCAGGGAAAATGTTTGCATAATATAGTTTTAGATTCGTCAGTACCATTGTATCTTAATGTTTAAAATTCAGCATCATTATTTTTATATTTTGATTTTTTTTTTTCTTCTATGAACCTCGTTTTTTTTCCTTCCGTTTTTTTTCCTTCATTGATGTCAGTCATGTATTTTATTGAAGAGTCAGAAGAAGAGGATCAGCAGCAAATACTAGACTGGGCGATTTTTCGGAAGAAATGTCAATGTCAGAAACATGTCATTTAGATGTGTTGAAATTATCCTGTCATTTTTGAGTAATTAAAAATGTGTGCTTGCTTTGTTTCTTATAATAAAGGAGCTTTGACTGACCTTTGTGTACATATTAATTTATTTATTTTTTTGCAGTAAAACGTGTTGATTTTAAAACTTCAATGTTTTGTGAAAACACACTATCATGGACAGGTCTCTACACCAGGGCTCTCGAACTCAACTTCACAGATTCCACAAATAAAAACTGGCATGAAGTCACGGGACAGACTGAATATTTATTGCGCCCCCTACTGGCTGAAGGAACAAGGGACTGCCTATCTGGCCTGTCTTCAAGTGTTGCTCCTGAATAAGTGTTGATTTTCAGGAACATTGAATCTGGAACAGTCGCTTAGTTTAATCAGAAATTAAATTGGGAATAAAACAAACATCAGTGATATTAGCCTTTATCTGTGGCCATTCCAGATCCTTTTAATTTTTTTACTTTTTTTTTTACAGCAAACAAAACTAAATGTCTGAGCTATATACCATGCATCACTGATACTACAAATCCTGCCAGTATATGTATACGCATGTAAATGTGTATGTCTGTACATGTAAAAAAATACATGCCTAAATACAGTTTATACTTTTATTTACAAAATAAATAACTCAATTTCACTTGAATTGATTACATTTAGTTTCAATAAGTTGGTATAGTAAAACTAACTAACGTAATAATGACGTCAGTTTAAATAGACACAGTGGATTTTTTCTGCAGGGCTTTGTGTCGTTAACCACGCACTAAATAATTTAGTAGAATATTTTTAAGTTTGGTACTGTAAAGTACATATTTTGGTTTGAACAGTGTGAGTCATATGTAAGACAAATTTGCTTTGTTATGACTTGACTTGTGAACTTTTGCATTAAAAAACGTACAGCAAACTGTCAACCAAACGAAAGGCGGCTACTCAGACAGAGAATATTTACACAGAGTAAATATTTATTAGTGAGTCAGAATTTTCACAAGTCAAATGTTGAAATAAAAAGTCAAATATTGGTGTGACAAAGTTTCAGGTCATAGTTCTTATTTTGATGTATTTCTTAATAGAACAAGTGCATTTTGCATTATTCTACAAAATAGTTACATTTTGACCACAATATAGTTACATTTTTCAAATAAACAAAGAAGAACTATATAAAGTGATTGTGTTTTGTTGATTAAAACTTGTATTTCCAACAGTTTATCTAAATACTTCATTAAGGTCTCACTGCTGCCCAACAGTATCAGAATCAACCAATCAATATACGTGACATACGTATTTCTAAAAATAATATATAGTATTTTTCCTACCTCGCTGCCTCCAGTAAAGTGTGCTGCACACATTAAATAAATTACTCAAAAATGACTTTGTTGCCAGTTCCGAAAAAAATCAGCACAGCGGTTTTGGCGCCACAACGCTGACATCATTATGGCCTACAAGCTGGCAGCACAGTCACGTTGGCACATCGAGTGATTTGATTGGATACTCGAAGAAGACGTTGTCTTGACTCCAGCTAACGGTTTGATGCACTTTATACGTTCGAAAAATAGTTTATCCGACTTCCACTATTCCAGAATAGAATCGAGAGGATATCGCCATAAACACGACAAGACCACTTGGACTTTTAGTGTTAGCGTGCATGTCGAAAAAGCTGAGTGCAACGGATGGATAATTAGCCGTGTACTTGAACACATCATGAGAACTAATTGAAGAGGTAAGGATAATTTCTTTTCTACAAATTATTAGACGCTTTATTAAGTAAAATGTCATTTAAACAATATTGCCGTTGTTGTTTATGTTTTACTGTTGTGTACTGATGTATATTATGTTTTACCTATGACTTAATTAAACATTGTTGGTTTGTTTCTTCGGCATGTTAAGACGGCGCCAGGGCCACACCTTTTATTCAGGGTCTAACTACTACTTTTACTTCATTTGTGAATAATGTTATTAATTTCTCTAGTCATAGAAATTATTATGACGTAATTTCTAAGGGAGGGAACCTTTCACTCACATAAGGATATCCGTTTCAAATATTAATTCACAGGCTATCCGATTCACGAGCATTCTTAAAAATATTAAAGATGCGATCCAGTTTGATCCGGTTTGGTTCAGTTCGATCCGATTTGATTCTGTTTGATTCAATAATAAATCACAACTTAATTCCCAAGTTCATGTTACTGTTGTATGTTTGTTTTTTTTTATTTTGGGAGGAAATGTTTTTTTTAAGTGAGAGGACATTTTTTTTTCTCATCACTGTACGACTGGGCACATAGCTTTTATTTAGTGAAGCAAATATGATGTAGGTTGAAAAAGTGTACTTCTGAATCCAGCTCTGTTACAAAAGATAATATATATAT
>JAFBJS010005164.1:0-42771 GCA_016785265.1 Paraplagusia blochii
CAACGACCAATGTATCAGTGCTTTGCCAAAATGATCCTACAAACAGCTGCAAAAGGGAAGAGGTTTCTCCTTAATCCTTCCAAATGAAGGCCTTTGACTAATATCTCTGTCTTTGGCGTGAATGTCCAGGGTTCACCCTTTGGGCGGCTTCGAATTTCGGTTAGGTCAGTTGGTTTCTAGTGGGCTCATCACCCATAAGAGGCTACTATATGTTGCAAAGTGATTTGAGGGATAATGGATGGGCCTTCTGGCCAAAAACATGTATCTGACTGCCTGGTTTTTTGAGCATGATTAAACATACAGTCTCTATACCACAGGTGTCAAACTTTGGGCTGGGGGCCAAATCTGGCCCGCAGTGTAATTATTTTTGGCCCGCAAGATAAAATCAAACGTGTACTATAGTCCCACTAATATGTAGACCTTACATACTCTCACAATGTGTTATATTAATAATGCATGCTTTTTGTTATAGCACATACATTTCTATCTGTAAAGAAGGATTTACAATGAAAATGATTTGAAAAGACAACAAAGAGACAGAATAAGAAACAAATACCAATAAGTGAATTTTTTCTATTACAATTTCTAAGCTTTGGCTTTGCTTTGTTCCAGATTCAGTGTGTCCTTATGAAAAAAACACTATTTTATATCCCGAGAAAAGGGAAAACATGCACGTTTTTTGTTAATTTTTCAATATATATACTGAGTTTGGCCCGTGACTTCATGCTAGTTTTCAATTCTGGCTGTGAAATTGACACCTCTGCTTTATACGCTCATAACTAACTAGGAAAATAAGGAAGGACCTCTACAAACAACAAAATTTGACCTTGCATTTAACCCATCACCAAAGTGAACATTGGGCAGTGTGTAGGGACAATGCCATGCTAAGTGCACCTCAGTGGCAAATTGGTAGCTGATGGATTTGAACCTGAAACCCTCCGGATGTAAGTCAGCTTCCTTTACCACTGATCACCCACTACCCCAATTAAAAATGTTAATTCATATATGTACTTGTGAAGATTTATTGAAATATTTCCAATTTTTATCACAAGTATTATACTTTGTCTTTCCAATATGAGTGCAAAATGCATCTTTTATTAATAGTTTTAATGTCAGTGTATGAAAATATATATTTATAAAAATCTACTTTTTCATTGTAATCACAAGTTAATCTTATAATCAACTCTTGCTGCTTTTCACACCTGCGTCTCTTGCCAGGTGAATTTAAATTTTTTATACACAGTAAAAATTAGGTCACCCTGCGGGGTGGGCGGGTATTTAAAGTGGCTCACAGTTTGGCAACTCATCAGAAGTGAGAATTAATGTCTGCAGGGCAGATAACAGCATTCCCAATTACAACGTAACCTGCGACCGTAAGCAGCATAATACATGCCTGCAGGAAACCCAGAATGGACATGTTATTTATAGTGTAAGACAACAACAAATTAAAGATGCATTATTTTTTTAAAGCAGGTTAATTTCACTCTAATAAAATCACCTACGTGATGGATTAAAAAAAAACACACGATTCCCTTTAGATCAGAGGTTGAGCTAATTATTTCACATTCTGCAAGCTCTTGTGGGATTTCTCCTAGTAGCCAAAAGAGTGCTTTGTGCTTTAAAGTACAGGAACTGCTTAAAAAGCATTTGTGACTATATCTGTTAGCATGTGAAGGGACTGAAATGCTATAAGCTTTTGAATTCATGAGGTCAGGTATCTAAGGCATCAAATCAATCATTTGGTCCTACAGAAGAATAATGCGGAGGTATTTAGACCTTAGTATCAGGTCATAAGACTGTATTTCTCTGACGAACTCTGCTTTTTGGTGTTTTTCTTCCAATAACTATTTGAGGAGCTGCTTTTATTCTCATCCAAAGATAATGTTTTTATATAATTTATTATTTCAATAAGTCAATAAAGTCGTGGAATTACAAAACCCGTCTTACAGAATTCATCAATGAACCTGTATACCGAAACATTGTGTATCTGGACTGTTCAGCGCTCATTAAATGTTTTATTTTGGAAAAAACATAAAGGAAGTAGATCTGCCGCTCATTAACTAACGATATGTCTTTGGGTGCACCAAATTAAAGTAAGAACACAGCGCTACAGGCGTGATAAGACTGCAACTGCAGTGCTTTCCAATTTATGTCGTATTTTTTCCTAATTTCATTTAATTTCAGCAAAAACATCCGACGCTGATTGAGATGGCCCACTTAGACCTTTCTCTACATAAACGTATACGTTTCCACAGTTTTATTAATGTTAGCATCCACTGACAGTACATCATCATTGTTGCCACAAGATATCGGTACCGTGCTAAAATAACATATAGGTTTTCATTGTGTTTTTGGACAACTTAATTAGCACGAACTACAGTGTTCATTGTTATTTATTCAAAAAATGTAATTAATAATACTGTTGACTGTTTCAGATGGACAAAGAGAGAGGAGTAACACTGGTCATCATATCCTGAATCTGATTACTTCTGACTACAGAAAAAAGTGCACAAGGTAAGATTTTTTATCAAAAATGCTATTAACCTTTACTAGCATCACTGGAATTCCTCCTTCTTTTTTTGCATATATTTAAAAGGTAAATCTTAAAAAATTTACATGAATCAATCAATCAAATTTTATTTATATAGCCCACATTTACACATCAAATTTGTCACATAGGGTATGTCACTGGTTTTGCCCAATAATTTAGCTTAACAATAATTTAACAGCCTTCATTTTTGTTCCCATTGATAAACAGATTCAGGACAGATGTGACATATTAGCTACAAAAGTAATGTTTTTCTAGCACTACCTCATTCTCTCTCCTCTTGTTCCATCTGAAACTAAAAAAAGAACATATCAAATTTTAAACCTACAGTTTATGTTCCCAAACACTAACTTTTGAACTTCAGATTGCCTAAGTCAGTGCACACCTGTTTGTTTCACACACGCGCCAGTTGGTTTTAATCTATTTTTGTTTCCTTTTGTTTTCTTTAGCGCTTCATTTTGGTGTGAGGCGACTTATTACTTTGGATTCTTTAAATAAATCTCATTGGAGTTGAAAGCAGTCTATTCTCTCTTGACATTACATTAATCTCACAAGAATTGCGATGTCTTACACCTGGGGATATATTTGAACACAGACAGGGAACATGATTAAAGTGGACTCTTTCCACTGCCTTTTTACTTCTCTGCCTTGTCCCTGGAGTCACATGAGCTGAGGAAGATGGATACAGACAGGGGGCGGCCCTGAGTTGTTCCTCTGTGCTGTACGTGATTGACACTTATAAGGGAGTGCTGCTGCCTGCATTCCAGCTTGAGTGATCAAAAGAATTGTTCCCGACAGATACGCAATGAACTAAAATACCCAGATGATTTCATTGCGGTCTGTTTTGTATTGTCTCCAGGGAAAAGGAACATTCAAAAATAGACCATGTAAAGCCATGCATTTGTCAAAGAATTGTCACTTTGTGTGTCTCTATGACTGTAGGGACACACAGATAATAACATAAGGTGATGTTTTTTCCTGTAGTAAATTAATACAAATTCAGATTTGAGTCATTTTCACCTCAAAGTAAGCTCTGGCAGATGCAGAGGGTTTAGGCATCTGCTGGTGTAGAGTGAGAGGAAAACGTGATATGCAGCAATGTCAAATTTTGATAAATGTTAATTAAAACTATGACTTATCACTACATACATAATTAAATTGTGCACACATAAACCTTTTCAGATAGGATCGTAAAAAGTGTCCATTAAAAAAAATGCAAAAGGTTGCCTTTTATTTGACCTTAGAATGAGAACAGACCTGATTTACCTCACAATGCTTCATTATCATGCTTGATTCTGTCTGGTGTAGTGACTTGGTAATGTCACTTTTCAGCGCTCAAGGCTCATAACACGTTGTATGCCTCTGTTATAACATCTACAATAACAGGACTGTCACTGACAGCAGAGTATTCAAGCCTCCTGCAGTTTGACATGCTAGTTTGCCAGGCATGACGTTCAGCCGGGGGGTGAGTGCAAGTTGGCAAAGCTGTAAATAATGGACAAAAAGGAGAATTTTGGATTATGGATGCATCTTTTGTGAAGTTTTTTATTCTTTATACAACGCAGGAGGTGTCTTTGAGCTGCTGAGGAAAGCACATTTAGCTGTCACCAATGTCATCACAAAGCAAAACAAACTTTGTATCTACTCACAGAAAGTACAGAAAAAAAAAGAACGGCTCCCAAACAAACAGTTGGAAATATTTTGTTGTCAGCACTCAGCAGCACAAAGGAGCAGCTCTAAACCTTCCATTGTAATGCCAATAAACACTGCAGAGAGCAAATAAACAAAACTGAATAGTGGTGTGATATACAGTACAATATTGTATGTATCCTTGTACACCTGCAAGTGTTGATGTATCTATCTCTCTGTCTGTCTGTCTGTCCATCCATCTAGGCTGTCTGTCTAGGACTGATTGACTGACTGACTGTCTCCCTGACTGATTGACTAACTGACTCCATTTTGTCCAGCCAACCTAAACCTAACCACCTAATCTGTCTATCTCTTGTGTGCCAATGAGCCCCTTGGGTTTCCATTAGAATTCTTTTTTTTATCACTCCCTTCACACTCACAAAATCTCTAGTTCAAGCTCAGCTGAAGCCTCCTCCCAGGTCTGCTTGTATGTTATGCCTTGTATATTTTATTGCAGGAAAGCTGTTTCTGGTGTTATATGAATATCCAGTTCTTAAAGCAGCTTCAGTAAAATCTGAGAATTCTGTTTCATTCAAGTTTTTTTTGTGTTTTTATTTTCACCTAACCTAGATAAATTAATTTAGGCTAAACTATATACCTCCAGGACGTGTCAAATTAAACTTTTCTTTTGTTTGTTTTGAGTTTTCCCCTTCCCTATAGATTTTCATGGTCTGCACCCTCGTCTTCATTAGTCATGAAAGGCTCCAAAACATTTAATATAGCTTTATAGCAATTCTAGACTGGAGTCCTTCCCCTGCTAGAGTCTTGGCAACAAATCTATCTTGCTAAGAAACATATTTTAAATCATTATTTCAGGTTGTTTTCTACTTTTGTTGTTTACCAAGAAGATCAATATTTTCGATTCAGGCCCAACATCTTCTTTTGTTTTTTTTTTATTTTTGCCATGAGACTTTCATTAGTGCCAGCTTAATCTGAAATGATATTTGGAGAATACAATTAAGTTAAACTCTGTTTTGAAGCATGTTAATATTGTTTATAACAAATTAGAGATTGTAATTATTTAATATTTAAGACTTTATCAAGATTTTCAGGCAGTTCTGTTAAATTATTTTTGACTGGAGGCAAACACTTGAAAGACCCGCAGTAGGATTTAATAATTTCTTCTTCAGCTCCTCTGCTGTAGCCTACAGAAATAACATCATATATTGCCATTCAATAAAACCGTCAAAAGCTTCACTATGTTGTAGGCAAAATCTGATTAAACTTTGATTTATTACATGTAGGTGGCAGCTGTTCTGTACGTTATACTACTACCCCACAGCCTTTGTTTACATTTGATCAACGCACATCTCTACTGAATGGCAACAATCCTAAACATCTTATAACACATGGAAGAATTTAACCTCTGATACATTGTAGGGCATTTTCATCACATCTAAAATCTCATGGGTCCAACCTTTATGTCTGCACCTACCTTGAGGTGTATTATTAACATACATTCCATATACCAGCTGGCATTTGTTGAAATCACGGCACAGTAATATAACAGACCCTGCTGTTGCCGTGCAATAGGCATTGTTGACAGAGGGCAATTATAAATATAGCTCAGCAAAAACCGAGGCTGGCCAGAGCCCCCCAGGCCTTCTAAAACTTGACAGTTCCTAGTTACATGAAAAAAATTGAAAAGCAAAAGAAGAGGAGGTTCTGACAGCTGCTGTGACAGCGAGGAAATCGAATCAAACCCAAACGTGAGGCTTATTTCAGTAGAGGGGGGAAAAAATTGATGATATTCCGTCACATCACATTTGCATTAAGTTTTTTGGATTTGTCAATTCTCCTAAAAAGATGGGACTGTCACTCTCTAAAGTGGATGAGAGTCCCAATCACAGATATTAATTGCTCCCTCAATGTACTGGTCTACCTTGCAGGAGGGATTGCTATTTATGTTTTACATATTGTTGGTTGAGTCTATGACATGTTTGACTACAAGCAGGATGGAACAACTGGAGAAAAGAGTCAGGAGTGATTTGTGATAGAAGAGTCAGCTAGGGTGAAGGGAAAGGTTTACAGGACAGTTGTGAGACCAGCCATGATGGATGGATTAGAGACACTATGTATGTGTATAGACACTTGGAATAGGTAGGAGACAGGAGGCAGAGCTGGAGGTGGAGGAGGTACAGAAAGAGGAGGCTGAGATTCTCTTTAGGAGAGATGAAGGATGGACAGGATCAGGAATGATTTGATTAGTGGGACAACACAGATAGGAAGGTTTAGAGAAAAAGCGTTAGAAGTCAGATTGAGAGGGTTTGGACATGTTCAGAGGAGGGACATTTCATGGATACAATGGTAGAAGAATGATATAAGAGATGGAGCTACCGGGTAGGAGACAAAGAGCAGATAAACAGATGCAGTGCGGGAGGGAGTAGTTGGCGTCAGAGTAGAAGATACAGAGGACAGGGTGAGTTGAATAAGTGGATTTACTGTGGCAACCCCTGAAAAAGGGACAATCTAAAAGGAAGAGCAAAGAAGATTATTAGAGAAAAACCCAGAGACCACCAGCCTATGTACAGGCTAATTATATGTTCGCTATAAGCAGTGTGTAAAGGCGACCTCTGTGCAACAAATCAAGACCACTTTAAACATAATTGTGTCATTTCTGACTTGCCCTGCTGTGCAGCAGTGTCAGCACAGTTGTCCTGTCCATGTAATCAGCACCAGTTCAGTGGACGAGTGGCAAAGACAGTGTCTGTTTTGTGGCTTGGCTTGTCAGGAGAGATGGGAGGTTGAGTGCACCCACTTGGTGAAACTTTGACACCTGCGTGGTGGACAAGTGTGATGAGATGGGAATCTCGGAGTAAGAGAAATTGGTGTCACGGCATGACATGGACGGCTAGAACTTTTGAAGTGTGGTCCTACAGCGTAGTGGTGAGAAGCATTTTGCAGTCTGAGGCTCTGAGGCAGGAATGTGTGGAAATTGTCAGTGCAGCCTATAGGCTGACAATTAAATAAGACAAAGAAATAACAAGAATATTTAACTGGGTTTTGCAATTAGATACAATGATAATGGAGTAACATTTACTATGAATAGGTGAGTACTTGTGGACATTGCTTGTTAAGTTAAGTATTGACTGCAAAAAAAAAGTGATACTAGGAAGTAAATGCTAGTAAATTATCCTGAGTAAAAAAATACTTGGACATTCTTGTGGAAAAACGTTGCCTAGCTTTTTTCAAGTAAATGTCACTCCAAATTTCTTTCTTTTTTTTTTATGTAGTAATTTTCTTTGTCTAAACCTAACTATGTTTTCACGTTCAAATAGTACTCAGGGCCAATAACAATAAGTGCTGCCAGTGATGTTGGTCTAATATAAAAGAAAAACACATTATTCAACATAGACATGATACCGTGCTTGCTGTAAACCTTGGTAAAGAGAAAAAAAAATACGTTAAGTAAAAGTTTCTAGATATAAGATATTATCACATTCAAAGGACTGACACATGTGCAACAGAGATCTCTGAAATGTTATTTTATCTCTGTGAAGCCTTGTTTTTTGTCACCCTTTATGTGATCGAGTTTTTTGGCCTTCAGAGACAAAACAGTTTACAAATTACAAAAAAACATCATATTTATAGCCATACTCAGACGGCAAACTGTTAAAGTGCACAACCTCTGCAGCATGTCTTGTTCCAGACTCAGCCTTTTTGTTTTTATTTTGACAAAACTGAAGAGAATATGATCCGTTCAAGGGAAAAGGCAGGTTTTGAAATGGGTGTGAAAGACAGATCACAGAATTTTTTATGGAAACAGCTTGTGGGAGTGTTTTTTTTTATAGTAGATCTAAATGGAGGCCAAATGACTTTGTTGTTTTTACAAGAGCAGATATTTGCCAATTTCTCTTGCAACTATTTGATTAATCCTTGGTGATGCCAATGAACATAAGTCAGTTTTTGTGACTCTGGCTGCTTCCTCTATACGTATATGTGTAAAAATTGTTATTTTCAAACTAAAATAATAAAGCCATTATAATCATTATTATGTCAAAAGGGAAATAAAGCTGGACATGACAGACATTGGCTCTTGTCTGGTGCTGGAAATGCAGCAGTGATGTCCTCATTCTTATTTTCAGAATAATAAACATACTAATGCTCATGTTTTTACCATAATGTCCTGTCAGCATTACCTGGGTGTTAGATCAGCAAAATCAAAGTATACAACGGAGCTGTTCATGTTCCAATTAACATTTCTCTTGTCACGATTCTGCAGTCTTTTTCCTAACAAGATAAGTCAGTAAGTTTTAAAGAGGAATTTGATCCTGAGAGACACAGGTGTAATAACCAAATCGATCTAATTTGACCAGGATTCTCCTCTCTGGATTACGTCTTTGCTCCTCGTCTGTGGCAACCACAGGAGGGAGACAAAGCTTTTTCCCTATTTCCCATCATTAGACTACATGTACTTTGCAGTTTCATGTCTGTTTTCTCTTCTATTGACCGTAGTGTTGTATTCATTAAATAGCTGTGAAATGCATATGTGTGGCGTTCAAACGCCCTTATATTTTGGAACACCTTACACCGCACCACACTTCATGCATGTACTTTTCTATAAGACCCGCTGTCCAACCTGAGAATGTCCAACCCACACGGTTGCCTTTTTAGTTTTTCTCCTAAGATTGACATCCTCAACGTCCATTTAAAACCTGGTACTGGGATTCCGGTGGAGATGTGAGCCAATCGGCTGCGATTAGGGCGTAACCCTGCCTACTCTCACAAAGCAGGAGTATGAAGTTTAGGTGTTTCACTGCTCAGTCGCTGTGAGAGAATGGTGCATCTCAGTGTGCACAGGCTCCGCATGTTATTGTTGAACTCCGGCTTCATATCGCTGCAACTTTAATCGCCTCAGGTTGACCGGTCTGCGCGGGTGTGTGCGCGCAAAGTTCCACGCCAGTCCTTTGCGCTTCCACACAGACCCGCACACGCACAACAAATGGCTTGGATTAACTGGCCGCATCTGCACGGCTTTGGCGCTGCTTGGATTGTGCTGACGGTGATTCTGACAGGTGATGCGTTGGCGCAGGTTCTAGACAGCTATGGATTATCTTACGCGCTCCGTTCGGAGCTGACAGAGGACACGATACTGGTCGCCAATAATGGGATCCGCGTGCCTTTCGGGAGATCAGTCTTTGTGGACCCCATCAACGATCTGGTGGTTCAAGTTCAGCCCGGCGACAGATGCAGTATTACAGTGCTGGACAACGACCCACTGTCTCAACGCCCTGGACACCTGTCACCCAAAAAGTTTCCCTGTGAATTCGGTCCTAATGACGTGAAATACTCTCACTTTGGCTCCAGGAGTCCTCCGAGGGACAGAGTGAGATTACAGCTCAGGTATGACACCCAGACGGATACAATCATTATACCATTCATGATGGAGGTGGAAGTTGTTTTTACACAGCTGGAAATACTCACCAAAAACATGCCACTCACAGTTGAAAAGCTGCTGGGTCTGAGTAACCCCATCGACAGGCGTATTCTAGAATTCACTTTTGACAGAGGTGCCCATCAGTGTAAAATAGCCTCCCTCTCCAGTGGTAGTGTGCTGCCCAGGTATGGCAAACTGATGGATGAGGACAGCCTGGGAACAATGGTCGACTGTGATGATTTTATTAAAATGAACATGCGTTATCAGCACACTTTTGCGTTGAAGTCTCCAAACAGAGATTACATTCCGATGGTTGTGGAGTTACATGATAAGGAGGGCAATTTGCTCAAGCAGGAATTCTTTCAAATTCTGGTCCGGATTAAAGAGGGAGAGGAGAACACTGCCCCTAAACCAAGCTTTGTGGCAATGATGATGATGGAAATAGACCAGTTTGTAATGACCGCCATAACCACGGACATGCTGGCTGCCGAGGATGTAGAGTCTAGACCTGATGAATTAATTTTCAACATTACATCCCCACTGTCTTTTGAGGAGGGTTACATAGTGAGCACAGATGATAGGAATTTACCAATAACCTCATTCTACCAGGGGGACATTAAAGACTTGAAAATCGCCTATAAACCCCCTGCTGTGGATTCAGACACTGAGCGGATTTACCAGATTGAGTTTGAGGTTGTGGACACAGAGGGGGCTGTGTCAGACCCTTTTGCTTTCATGATTGTTGTTAAGCCTATGAACACTTTGGCCCCTGTGGTTACAAGGAATACTGGCCAATTACTCTATGAGGGTCAGTCCAGGCCTCTGTCCAGCTCCCAGAATCTAGAAATTAGTGACGAGGACAATTTGGACAAAGTCAGAATCAGTGTCATCGACGGACTGAGGCATGGAGAGTTAACTGTTTTAGGTTCAAGAAGGAAATTCTTTACACCCAATGACTTAGATGCTGGAATAGTTATTTATCAACATGATGGCAGTGACACGTACAGTGATAATATTATCTTCAGAATGACAGATGGCGCAAATGAGGTTGAGTTCCTGTTTCCCATTACTGTTGTGCCCACAGATGACGAACCTCCCATAATAAATGCAAACACCGGTTTGGTTTTGTTCAAAAATCAAATGATGCCAATTTCCTCTCTGATGCTTAGTGCCGCAGACATTGACTCAGAGGATTCTACCATAAAGTTCATAGTAGAGGCTCCCTTTTCTACAATTGGTGAGGTGCTGCTGCGTCAGTCAGAGGCCCCAGAAGACCCATCAACCTGGAAGTTTAATACAGATGATGAAATGTATGAGAAAGTGGTGTCTGAATGGCTGCAGGAGGATATTACAGACGGGAAACTGTTCTACAAGCACATCGGGCCCCACAGCACCAGCACCGTAATGGATCAGTTTATCTTCAGAGTTCAAGATGACAATGACCCACCGAACCAATCAGATCAGACTGCCTTCATTATTAAAATACTCCCTGTTGATGACCTCCCGCCTGAACTCTACCCTGGCACCACAATGCAAATGACTGTGCATGAGTATCAGCTCACTTACTTACGGAAGAAGTTCCTCCGTTACACAGACCTGGACTCAGAGGATCGGGATTTAAAATACACAATCATTCACCCTCCAACTGACACAGACGAGAACAACCCCGTAGTCCTGGGAGCTTTAGTTTTAACCGAGAGGCCAAACACTGAAGTCACTTCTTTCACTCAGGCTCAAATTAATCACCACAAAATAGCTTACAGACCACCTGACTTGGAGCTCGGAATTACCACCCATGTTTTGCAGTTTCGATACATAGTGGAAGATGTTTCTGGAAATAGTGCCAATGGAGTTTTCACCATATTTTTAAAACCTGTGGACAATACACCGCCTCAGATAACCAACTCTGGATTCACTTTGCTTGAACGTGGTAGGCATATCATCACAAAGGCAGAGCTCTACACCTCAGACACAGACACAGACAGCAAACAAATTGTGTTCACAGTAACACAACCGCCGCTTCACGGTCATCTCCAGCTCACATTCACAGACATGACAAGAGGAGACACATTCAAACTAGAGGATATTGTGAATGACAGAATTTCTTACATACACAATGGAGCTGAATCAACAATTGACTCAATACAAATCGACGTCAGTGATGGAGTCCACGTCGTTCCGATTGTTGTTAAAATCAACGTCAAACCAGTAGACGATGAGATTCCAATCATCTCTCTGCCTGCTGGAACAATTGGCTCCTACATTGACGTACTGGAAAATGGAGCCACAGAAATCACAAGCAATGTTATTCAGGGCAGAGATGAGGACACGGACGACCTTCGTTTGACCTTCATTGTGGAGGATCCACCCTCATTAGGTGAAATTCTGGTCAGAGGTGTTCCATCCAGAACATTCACTCAAGCTGATATTATTAACGGCCACGTGGTATACGCTCATACCAGTGGGGAGATCGGTCTGGCCACAAAAGAGGACTTTTTCAATCTGACTTTGACGGACATGTCTGATGAGTGGACTGTGGGAGGAAACAAAATCACGGGCGTCAGGGTTCATGTCACCATCCTGCCCCTGGACAGCCAGGCCCCAGAGGTCTTTGTTGGACCGCTGTTCACTGTTCTTGAGGGAGAGAAGAATGTTATTCACATTCTTCACATAAGTGCTGATGATGTCGACACCCCTTACGATGACCTCCTTTGTACTATCATTGTACAGCCAACCTCTGGCTATGTAGAAAACATCTCTCCTGCCCCAGGCTCTGAAAAATCCAGGTCTGGAACAGCTATTAGTGCTTTCACGATCAAGGACATCAGACAGAATCACATCTACTATGTTCAAAGTATCCACAGAGGAGTAGAGCCAGTGGAGGACAGGTTTACATTCAGATGCTCTGATGGCATAAATTTTTCTGAACGTCATTTTTTCCCCATCTCCATAATCCCCGCTAATGATGAGAAGCCAGAAATGTACATGAGAGAATTTGTAGTGATGGAAGGCATGAACATAGTCATCGATACTCCAATCCTGAATGGAGCTGATGCTGATTTCCCTGCTGATCAGCTCACGTTCATTATCACCAGACCCCCAAGGCATGGATTTATTCATAATCAGATCACTACTGGCTCCGTCCCTGTCTTTAACTTCACCTTGGATCAGATAAGGGAGGCCTCCAGCATAGTGTACGAGCACGATGACTCAGAAACTACGGAGGACAGCTTTGATATTGTTCTCACTGATGGAAAGTTCAGTGTGGTGAAAACAGTATTAGTTATGATTATTCCTGTGGACGATGAAACACCAAGAATGGCTATTAATGATGGCCTTGAGATTGAAATAGGAGATGTGAAGGTGATAGATAATAATGTTTTAAAGGCAACAGATCTGGACTCTGAAGACAGCACACTTACATATATTATTCGCTATGGTCCTGGTCAGGGTTACTTGCAGAGAACCTCTCCCACAGGAGAACTGTTAAACATTACAGTTGGAATGAACTTCACTCAGAATGAAGTGGATCATGGTTTGATAGTGTACTTCCACAACGGACAGGAGGGGATTCGGGACCTCATCAAATTTGATGTTACAGATGGAATAAATCCTTTAATTGACAGATACTTCTATGTGACCGTGGGTGGCATTGATATGGTTTTCCCAGACGTGGTCAGTAAAGGTGTTTCTCTCAAAGAGGGAGGAAGAGTCACCCTGACTACAGATCTACTCAGTACCAGTGACCTCAACAGCCCAGATGAACACTTGGTTTTCACAATCACTCGAGCTCCGGTGAGGGGCCACTTGGAGTGCACCGACACACCAGGGATGCCCATCTCATCCTTTACACAGCTCCAGCTGGCAGGCAACAAAATCTACTACATTCACACTGCAGATGACGAGGTGAAAATGGACAGCTTTGAATTTGAAGTAACAGACGGGTACAACCCTGTTTTCCGCACTTTCCGTATTTCCATTTCTGACGTGGACAACAAAAAGCCTGTGGTGACAGTGCATGGTCTGGTCGTTACTGAAGGGGAGAACAAACTCATCACGCCTTTTGAGCTAACCGTGGAAGACAGAGACACTGTTGACCGATTCTTGAAGTTTACCATCACGCAAATCCCTGTTCATGGCCGTTTGCTCTTCAACAACACCAGACCTGTCAGCTCCTTCACAAAGATGGATCTGAATGAGAATCTGATTAGCTACAAGCATGACGGCACTGAGACGGCAGAGGACAGCTTCTCCTTTACTGTCACCGATGGGACTCACACCGACTTTTTCGTCTTCCCCGACACTGTGTTTGAGACCCGAAAACCGCAAGTAATGAAGATCACAGTACTCCCAGTGGATAATGGGGTTCCACAGATCATGGTGAACAAGGGCGCCGCCACGTTACGTGTTCTAGAGAGCGGCCACCTGGGGTTTGTGATCACCAGCAAATCTCTTAAAGCAATGGACAGAGACAGCCTTAGGAACAGCGTCATCTTTAGGATAGATGTTACCCCGGAACACGGCTACCTGATCAATCTTGGCAGAGGGAATGCTACAATCACAACCTTCACACAAGGTAAAAAAAAATTTTTCTTAAATACTTGTTAGTTCAATTCTTAACTTTACATTTGTTCTTGTATGACATTTTATATCTGGCAGTTACTAACTTCACATTGATACAGTCTCTCAAATGCTCTCGCCTATGACATTATGACAGAAAGTTTTTGTTTTTACTCTCAGGAGAGGTGTTTACTGAGAAGATGTGCTTCAGGCTTAACAGTGCTTTACTTTGTTAAAGCACATCTCAGATACTGCTTGCTCCTATTTGACTTCAGGAAAAAGGAAACTAACAGAACACTAAACTAACTAACATATACACATTAGTAGAATAATAATTTCTAACAGATTACTGACAAAAAATATGGAACAAAATGCTGCACCTGTGTCAGGTAAAAAATTAGTGCTAAAAACATTAGCCACAGTGAAAACATATCAAACAGACAGGAGAAGTGCTTTGGTCTGACAGCATGAGTGTGCAGTCAATACCTGTGTGTCCCTGTGCTTTTATTTACTGAGTCTCTGTGAGATTCTTTTCTGAAGTGGCAAGTAAACCTATATTTGCACAATATTTTAACTTTCACAGTAGACTGCACTGAACAAATGGTTGGTTTAATCTTACCAAGTCTAGTGTCTATAGTGTATTTAGTAATTTTTTTATGTTTCTGAATTAAGCTCCAAAAAGGGTTTTAATCTTTTTTTTAAGGTGTGCCTCAGATGATTGGTCAAAATTTTAAATATTGTATATTTAAATAAAAAAAACGTATTATATTTTGGATACTATTCTCCTCCTAGACTTTAGACACAGACTGGTTTAAAACAGTTTTTTAATGAAAAAATAAGTTTATTTTAAATGAAATGAGACTCAGTTTAATGTTGAATGCTGAATATTTGGAAAATTATTTTTGAAATAAGTAAGTAACATTCACAGTTGTGAATAAATGCATCAAGGTCGAAATGGTTTGTTTATTGTGAGTTGTTGTTAAGGCGTTTAAAAAAACAGCAAAGATCAAAGAAGAAAAATGAAAAAAAGGGGGGGGCAAAAGGCCAAGCAATCTTTGATTAAAAGTTTCTCTCAGTTTTTCCTGTTCTTGAGAGACCAGAAAATGTCTGTGAAGGGCTTAGCTCAGCATCTGTGTAACTTCATCAGAATGAAACCAGTCTCAGTCTAGCTGCATTGGATCAGGAATAGTTTTGTTGAGGACAGCATTCACAAAACTAGTGTTTTTAAAGTGAGACTGGTAGAATTATGTGTCAGAGATCACACAGGTTACTTAACATGATTGTAGCTACAGTAAAAGCTGTAATGGATCCAAATAAGCTTAGATTTAAGTCCAAGAAATGTTATGAAAAACACTGGTCATCAATCCCAAGATTGAACGTTTTAGACCTGATTACTGTGTTCCTTCTGGAACACTGCCACAAAAATCTTTAAAATAACAAAAATAGTGACATCTCAGAGTGATGAATAATTTTTTCTCCAAAGTATTGAGCAGACTATTAGCAGACAACAAGCAGCTCCTGCTCATGCAAATGTGAAGCACCTGCATTAATAAAACTTGAATCAAACAGATATTGCCATCACTGAATCTTTGGTAAAGGAACCAAAACATGTGGACACTTGTATCTTTTATTTGCTGCAATAAATTAAATGTCAATGAAGAAAGGCAATAAGGCAATGGTGGTTAAGGGAGCTTACTTGGGTCTGCAAGGCTTCAGGTCCGAATCCCCCATGTTGCCACCGAGGCATCATCGCGACCCACAAAACTTCTAGTGGACTCAACCCATAGTCAGGGTCACAAAATGGTGCAATGTGAATTTGGTGGTGCAAGGTGACCCGGCACAGGTTTAGCAGATGAGGATGAATAAAAAAACAATAAACATATCTTCACTACCTTCTAGCACACAAACTGCTGAGATAGAGATCCGAGTTTTCAAGTCATTATTTATGTTCTCCCGTCATTGGCCTTATCAATATAAAGCACAAGGATTCTTCTTTTAGAACCACATGAAACTGAGACTGTGACACTGCATCACGCTCATTTCAGTCAGTCTCACAGCCACTGAATTTAATGGCACAGTCTCAACTCGGAATATTGACCAAATCTGCCAGGAAGCAATTTGCACCTCTTAACACAGTTTTTTTTTTTTTAATGCTAAACAAGTGACTGCAATGCTTTGAAGCACCTGGTCATTTATGCTTATCAATATCTTTTTCAGCTGAAATTGACGACATGAGCATCTGCTACATTTTGAGGGATGGTGATGATGCCACAAGTGACGTTTTCTCCTTTTCTGTTGTGGATAACGGTAAGATATTTCATTTAAATGTATTTTTTGTATAATTGCTTTCGGTTTGGTGACAACACTGCTCAAATATCCATGTGAAAGGTGATCAAAGTGGATAATTGTAATCCATTAGACATCTAATTATCCCTTTTTATAAATTCCACCAACCCTTTTAAAAATATATATATCTAAAAAAAACTTACAGTATCATAATTGGTAGAAATTAAATGTCCAATTGTTCTGCAGTTTATGTCTTTTATTTAGGAAGACTAGGCAGAAACTGAAATTGTGTATTTATTTTTATATTTAGTGTTCTCACATATCTGCCGTACTTCTAATATAATATACTGTAAAGACATTGAAATGTGAAATATGTAAAATGCAAAGAAAACCTTGCAGATTTGTTTCACTTGTCAAAGCAGCCCTATTCTACGTATGCATGAGTAATTCCAACTGAGCAGCAGATCCTCCTGCCTTGATTCAGCCTGTCAGTGAAGGCTGAAATGTTAGATTAAACAAAAGAAAAGGAGGTGACATGTCATGTCACACCGTGATTTAATAAAGCAAAGCTTCACTGAAAAATATCTGTTTTGATGAGAGATTTTCATGAAACCATTGGCTTTTCACCTATGTCTCCCAGACTGGGTAAGAAATCAGGCATGCAGTGTGTGAGGAGTACAGAAAATACATCATTTATTGATGTTGTGTTTCTGATGTGGTTTATTTAAACATGAGCACTGCTGAAACTGTTTATTTCACCAGACTTCTTCGTATCACACTTAATAACAGAACATCCTGTGTGTATTCTTCCTTGAAATTTGACTGCAGGGACCTCAGCAGTGACTACTCATTATTGTTTGGTGTTCACAGGATAAAGTGGTGCGGAAAGTGATTATTGGTTTAGCAAGTGATTAATTAGTGAGGCCCTTTCTTTTAGACTAGAGACATGTAATTAGGAACAGGTGCAGTAAATGCACAGAGGCATTCACAACGGTGCTGTCACTTAGTATCAGCAGAATGCTCCTATCTCCAGTCCCTTATTGTGCCATTGGTACCTGTTGGGCCCTTTGTACATGCCTTCTGATTTTCCTTACCAGTAATATTATTTCCTCACTTTATATAAGTAATAGGTTTGCAATCATGAACGTGGTGTACAACATCAGCATCAGGAGTTAATATAAAGTGACAGCTGTTGGCAGAGCTGTTGGCAGATGTGTTAAGTTCAGTCTCAGCTCCCGTTATTCTTATTTTTTTCATTACTTTTGCTTATAAGCTATTTGTGTCTTGCTGCTTTTTAGTTTCACTTTTTAACTGTTTTGTAGATCAGTGGTAGAGCATTTGACTGCAGGCGTACACATGGATTTGACCAAAAAACATTTGCATTGCATTTTTTTTTCTTTTGCTAAATAAATCTGTAATTAATCTTCAATTGATTAGGATCAGTGTAAAACAACAGAAAATATATGGAGCAAAATATTTCCTGGCTTTTGACAAGGTTATATATTGTGTAAATATACAGAAAAAACAAAAACTCAAAAAAAATCACCAGGTCTGTATATTGGACAATTTAGATAATTAAAGGCAGCAGTGGTGCAGTAGCACTGGGTCTGTTTTTCCTATTATTATGAATTTTCACCCAATTCTGGTGGGTTTATATGACTGGAGTAGCTCTTAAAACGTAGTTGAATTTAAAATAAAAATCTTATTGATTTGTAAACACATTAAAGTAAAGCTTGCCATTTATCATCAAGGCATTCATTAACATTACATGTTATATATACCGTTATATATATAGGGGATACTTTATAATAATGTTTAGTTCAATAAATGTGTGGGAAAATTAGAATAATATGGAGTTCTATTAAATGGACTGAATTTGACGAATATTTTATAATTCTGTTAAAGAAAACTGGTTCATCCGAATGCTTTGAACTAATTCAGTTGGGTATTTTATCAGAGAAGTTTAAAAAATCTTTGAGAAATGCTGAAACAAAAGTCTGTGGACCCTGAAGGGAGAAAAGAGAAACATAGAAAAGAAAGAATAATAAGAACACTTCCACTCTTTGACTAAAATATATTTAAGACTCTTAATATGTGATCAACAAATAATGAGAAGTAGCAAAAACCTAATATTTAACCTAACTTATGTTCGTTTTTAAACTCAATCACTCTTTTTTAAAAATACACTATACTTCAAATCAGTATATCCAGTAAATATCTTGACACTTGTGATCAGTACGCCTCTTCAGGAAGAATGTTGCACTCCAGTCTGTGAGGCAGAGGGTGATTTTTTTTTTTTAATAACATTTAAGCAGTACTGGTGGCTGACATAAATCCCCAGACGAAGCCTCCAGCTCTTTGAACAGTTGGGCAGAAGAGGATCTGAATAGAGTACACTGGCACACAGCTGCACCCTGTCATGTTCCTCAGTAGAAAACGTTCTCACTTCATTTTTAAGTTCATTGGGAAATCTACCAAATCCTCTTGGGTTTTTGGGGTGAAAAGTTGTTTTGCATGTAGCAGCTGCTGAGTGGGCTTTTGGAATTTTGTACAAGCAGCAGGAACGCGATGCGAGTCGGTGCTTACATTTTTATGCAGATGTACCGTCTGGCCCTGCTGCCGACAGCTGATCAATGATTAAATCTTTCGTACGTATATGATATGTGCACTTGTGAGGGAGGCTACTGTCAGGTTCCTGGCTCATTTGCTATGGTACTAAGAGAGCACATTGTGTAGGTTGTGTTGTCACTTTTCCATAAACAAGGAAAAGCCCATTTGACAAAAAAAGACTTTTGAGCCAGAATTGGCTGGGTTGTCATTGTCAGGAAGGATTTACAAAAGGCCAAAAACACAAAGTCTGAGCCCAGTCTTTGTTGCTGTCACAGAATGAGCTGCTTTTGCATTTCAGGTGGCCAATAAACTAATGAGGTTGTTTACCATGGTTCCTCAAAATCTTGGTCTTTTTTCCAGCTCTGTCCTCTGGGATTTTACTGACTCGCCTTTGAAATGACTTGCACTGTTCTGGTGAAATGTTAAACACAATGTTTTTTACTGGAGCAGCAGAAATATCTGTCTTTTTCTTTCTCCCACCAACTCATCATGAATATTTTTATGTAGAGCTACTGTATTCGGAGAAAGGGTTAACATAATGGTTGATTACTTTGACTGATTCTGTGATAGTAGTTCCAGGCACCGCCTATAAGCAATCAGTAATGCCTAAATTTTCCTGTAATTTCATCATCTGTTTGTAAGATTTGAAAGGTTACCAGAAGAAAAAGTGACTGATCCAACTTTCTGTACAGCTTTGGGAGTCATTTCTTCTTTTACAGTGTATGTTAACCCTTTTCTGAGTAATTATTTTAAGGTTTACTAGACAACTCAGTAGTAATCAAAAGGTATTTGATTTGCAACAAGATTTACAATATTACCAAAATAAAAGCTGGTAAATATCAGCAATGCGCTGAGTCTGTCTGACAAGTCATGAAACTGTCGTCACTGACCTGACTGCCTTTTCTTTAACACTTCTCGCAGTTTCTCATGTAACAGATAGATTAGAGCAGTGGTCCCCAACCACTGGGCCAGGGACCGGTACTGGTTCGTGGGTGAATTGGTGTGGGGCCGCAGAGAAATAATGTTTCCTTTTGGCCCCATCTGGCTATTACTTCCACTTGATCCTAACTCATATCAACAAAAGAACTTAACGATAGAATCGCTAGGATTCCATCATCAATAATACAAATATATTTGATTAGGAAATATTTTCTCAGTGAAGACAACAACAATAAACTCCAATTGGCGCAGAGTCATCAATACAAGATTCTAACTTTTTATCCCGGTCTGGTAGGAGAAAATTATAGGCTGTGTGCACTTGAGAAATCCTTTTTGTACCCATGCACATTTAATTCGGGTAGGACTTTATGGGTAAAAAATATTTCAGAACAACGGAAATTTACTTTTATTAATGGGATATTTATCTGCCACAACTTAACCACTGGTCAGAGAAAATAGTTTAAGACATTTAACCGGGCCGTGGTGCAAAAAAGGTTGGGGATTAGAGTCTTACGTGGGGCTTCTGCGGCTCAGTGTGTCTTGGCATCCAAACGTTGGCAACTCCACGAGCCCAGATTTGGCAATATCTGACCCGCTTTTGCTTTCCACACTTTCAACATATGACCTTGGTTTGTTGATATCTAATATTTCTAGACAGCTAAAATGTATTAATGTATAATAATTTTTCCACTATGTGAACTTGATTGTAGTCAAACTAAAACACCAGATGGACTTATCACAATTGCTAAAAACATAGAAAAGCCGCTTCCCAAACGTAAGTTTTGATTAGTGTCACAAAGCGTGTGACACACATACGCACATTTGACTGCAGTAATGGAGCACACTTGGGATAAAACAAAAGAAATCACACTAGACTTACGCAGACCACTGTCTTGAATATAGCAGACTTCTATAATAATGTATAATTTTCTGTGTCGTTGCCCTGTCACTGTTGGCACGTAATATTTTAATCCAGGAAAATGCCACTGTGTGAGCTGGTAAAAAAAGAGAAATTGCAGGCTTTATTCTTTATCAATAGTCAGGTTCTCTCACTATTTGTTTTCTTTGTCAAGTGCGATTGAAAAATCACAGAGGAGTGAAACTATTTATAGTCAATTGCGTTGCTGAAACATCCTACCTGGGCAAAGCCTAATCACTGCTTTGTTAAAAAACAAAATTTGAGCGAGAGTGTTCTGTATTGAAGAGAGTGTGTAATTGTAAGTCGGTCAGTAATTGTTGCACTTTGGCAGACACCAGCTCTTCCCTTATCTCCTGGGGATTCAGGACTATTCAGGTGAGCTTACCTGAGCACACACAAGTCCCTGCATTCCCAGGCTGCTGTTTGTGCAGAGGAGCCCTCTGTCTGTCTGTCTGTCTGTCTCAGCCCAGGTAGTCAGTCAGTGTTAAGATGTTTTTACTGACAGACATTCACTCTTGTAGCCTTTGTTTATCATTCTAACCACTCTGGAGCTAATACCCTCACTGAAACCCAGTGTGTGTCAGGCCAAAGACAAGTGTCCTGAGTTTAAAGAACATGTTGAAACAATTACTTGTGTGCAGCAGGCTAGCCAGTCTAATTTGTGCAAAATAATGTTGGCACAGAGATGGATTTATGATACCTGTACAGTAGGGAATGTTTTACTCTCTTGTTGTTGAGTTAATTGTTAATGTTAAAGATGCTGAGATTCTCTGCAGAAGAGGCAATGATGGATAGGTTTAGAATTGAGGTCATTAGAGGGACAACACGGACAGAAAGGTTGGAGAAAAAGCCAAATATAGATGGTTTGGACATGTTCAGAGGAGGGACAGTGGATACATTGGTAGAAGAATGATCCTAGAGATCATTCTTCTACCAATCAAGATCAAGAGGAGATTGATGGATGCTGTGAGGGAGAACAAGGAGGTAGAGGAGTCCTGTCCTCTGAAGATACAGAGTGTCTCAGGGTGAAAAGGAAATTGCCGAAAACAAAAGAAGGCGTTGTTGAGTTAATTGTCATTTATCATGAAAAATTAAATCAGAAAAGCATTTTTAAATATGCCAAATAATGATTTTGTCTGTGTATTTATGGACAAGAAAGATGCATACTATAAGATACATACTATAAGATTTTTTATTTGAGACAAATCAATTTATTTCAATCATTCTTTAATATATAAAAATGCCAATGCAAACGTAGATCAATTTTTTGATTTGTTGGATCAGAGAGAAGAAAATATTTTATAGACATCAATATTGCTGTAATAATTGTTTTTTGTGTCACTGGAGAAGAAATTTTTCAAACACCGTACTTGCAAAGTAAATCCATGGATCCAATTCCAAACATGAGTAGTTTTCCTTTTAATGCATCTGCTGGAACAAAGAGTTTTGCTACTGTTTCCGAGTTTGTTCATGGTGTGAAAAAGGATTTTCTCTTTTCTATTTTCTTCTCCAAGATAAGTCCATTCCAAGCACCCTTAACCTATTAGGTCCCCCAAAATCTTCAATTTTTCAGTACCATCTGCTGTGTAAATCATGTACAACATCTATGTTATCAGTGTGTTATCACTTGTCAAGTTGAGTGCATACTTGAGTGCATTTACTTCGTCCCTCCTCCTCACTAATCCCACAGTAGGATTATCATTCTTCCTTTAACGTGCTAGAGCACAGCTAACGAAAAGAGAAAACAGGCGCTGACATGCCATTGTGAAGTTGGTATAGACTGTTTGTATCCCATAATATACTCCATTAAAGTGGAAGTGATGACTCTGCACAATCATTGCAGATTTTCTGTCCTCGTTATAATGGAATTGGCACCTCCACACTCCTCCATTCACTGGACTTCCATTGTGAATCGTCAAATGCACGATTATTGTTGTAAATTCCAGCAAATTACATAGCATGTGCAAGAACAGAGATTTTTTACTGGTCGCCCGTGCTGCGGCCATTAACTTGTCAGGTAGTGATTTTATTGTTATGGAATATTTATAAAATAAAATGTTAAGGAGCTTATATTACAGAGCTATTCTGGGATAACAGCTGCCTCAAGGAATGGAAAACATAATTGTAAGAAGGATTTAGGTTCATTATCTTGATGGAGAGTTGATCACTGGTCTCTGCTGTACTAATTTGTTGGCTGGAGGTTGTGATGCTTTTCCCAGTTTGCTTTATATATTGTTCATTATAATATATGATGCCCTGGTTTTTCATCATTTTGTAAATCTTACATTTAAGACAAGCTGGTAAGAAGATTGCAATTAAAAAATAATCTGAATAATAGTTTGAGAATAATTATGAAGAATATGAATGGATCTGTTACTGGTTTCCAAAATCCTCTTTTGATTGGCTACTGATATAAGACCCCGTTGTTAGAACCAAATATACTCTATACAAGAGGTTCTCAACTGGTCTCACCCTGGGATCCACATTTTCCTGTGGTCATTAAGTCGCGACCCACTATCATAGAAACTAAGCAAATACATTTTCTAAAAAAATAAAAGCCTGTGAAAAATCACTTCTTTTATCATACACCTTTTATACAGCAGGGTGCAAGATAGCTTTATTTAAACCATATTTTCTCTTTGCCATCTTGCCTCATTGCAACAACCATAAATCGTGTGATGGTTACTACGGTTACCGGACAAGGGGGCTTCACGTGTCTGACGTGTGCCTTTCAAGAGATTTTCCAAAATAAAACACATTCTCAACAGCAGATTCACATTATTTAGCTGATTTTTGACCAGCTGTTCGCGGGTCCACGCCCCACCAGTTGAGAACCACTGCTCTATACTATATGTATCATAGTCTGCTTCTATAATTTTCATTTATTATGACTTAGTATTTTATGTCTGTCATCTCCATTTAGAAAAAAACAAGCAAATTAAAATTTCTTTTACTGTCAATAATAATTGTACACATGAAAAGATTACACTCTTTATTTGACCATGAATATATAAAAGACATATAAGGACTATTATCACTAAAGAGTGGTATCTGTATTTAAAGAGAATGATCACTATTCATAATGTTTTAAATGGTTTAGTGTCTGTACAAATGTGGATTTAATATATCAACCATAAAGTGCAAAACATTTATAACACTCTGTCACCTTTGTGGAAAACCAAGGGGAAACCTATTAATGGTCTTTCTCCTGTGAGTTAATATGCTGCCGAGGCATAGATGTGTAACTCTGGTTCATAATGCCAAGGCAAATTCCCAAAAGTATAGAAAGCCCAGGTCTAGGCTTGTTCCCTGGATGATATGTGTCGTCATACTTGCCTTAGGATATCAGTCTACCAGAACTGAGGTTGTTGAAGCAGTGGTTCTGTAGAAAATGTCCTCTTTTGTGGACAGCCTGCACAGACAGAACTTAGTATTTAGGACATATAGAGTTCCCAATAATTCCTGTAACTAAAACTTGCTGGGAATTCTCGATCTAGCTTTCTTTACACATGAAATTTTTGTGGAAGTACTTTTTAAAATTTAAATAATGCAAAACAGAAATGTGCAGTGGCATTGCTTCACTTACTGACAGTACTGTAGTTTACACCTGTGTTTCCCAAACCTTTATACATATTTTACAAAAAAAAAAAAATTGCACAAAAAGATATAAGACGTAATTTGGTAAACATTTACTCCTGTTTAGACAAAGACGATGCTAATTATCTGGCAAGAATTGAAGAAAGACATGTTTGATATATGTTTATTTAGTTTTTCAAGCTATTTGGTGCCACCAATCAAAAAGTAAGGAAAAAGATTTGCAATAGATATATAACAGTTTTCAGGCTACTTTTCAGACTACCAAAAATTGGATAATTTTCTAACACCAACACAATGATCTTTTATAGCACACTAATCTGCCACAGCACAGTGGTTAGGAATCACTGATTTATACAAAACACATATAACCTTTAGAGTCTGACCTTTTTACTCCATTTTCCTTAATGCTGATCTTTATTTGTATATTTTAAGTTGGCATCACAATTTGAGTGAGTATTTTTTGTGCTGCAGCTACTTCTGGGGCATCTTTCCACTGCTTATTGCAAATTTTATTGCACAAACATTTACACAATCCATGTGAAGGCCGGCAACGTGACACTACAGTATAATCACAGATGAGGCTGGCACTGATAAAATAGAGGCATTACGATGCTCAGCATGGGCTAAATTTAAACTGCACACTGCCTTGCCTCTGCTCTAATGGCGGTGTTGCACCATTAAACTGTTACCATTGGCCGGGGATAAAAGCAACCGCAAATAATTTTTATTTGGTGGGTAAAGAAATCAATTTACAGCATTTTCCTTCCCTTTTACACACCTACAAACAGCCGCGGTACGAGTAGAGCTCTCATCGAACAAAAGTTGCTGATGAATTCTTCTGGGGATTGAATGTGTGGATAAAGCCTCAGTACCTTTACACAATCCTCCTACATGAGGGTACTCTGAGAGGCAGGATATGGGAATTTATCCAGATAAGGAGTGGGAGGGAAGATCAGTTTGAGTAGATGAAAGATAGAAGTGCTCTGTCGTTTCTATTGCTGATGGAGGCTAAGGCACTGAGCTGCTTCCTGTGGTTTGTAGCGATAACATGAATGCGATGATTTCATTAATCTCTCCAAACACAGCCTCTGTTGACAAGCAGTGGTGGCTGGCTGTTGCAGGTGAGACCCCCAGGCACTCGGTGAATTCTGCACGTAAATAGGACTCTATTCTTTGCACTAGTTACAGTGATCAAAAACACAATATACTGCACAGTATCACAATTGTACTGTTTTTACTTCCTTAAAGATATGTATTATGTGTATACAGTGGGATGTATACACACTGTACCCCACACTGTGGGATACAGTGTGGGATTTTTTTTAGAAATACAATAACATTCCGTTCTTAAAGTAGGTGTTTCCCCTGCAGCCATCTAAAGTGCAGGTTTGAAAAGTCAGAATTTTTTTTTTTTAGAGGAAATTGGTTTTCTGTTCCACTTCTCAACAGAGCTGTCATCAAGTGACTCTTAAGTCAGGTGAGAACATGTCTTTTGTTTTAAAACATAGGTCACCCCCTTGTAAATCAGTGAGAAGAGCTGACAACTGTCTGTGCTGCTCTTTAAATAAAAGAAGACCACAAGAGAACAAAAAAAAACTTCTACAACATTCAGAACTTGTATCTCTTTCTCTTAAAAAAAAAAACACAAGAAAATGGTTTTCTGCCAGAAATTAACTCAACCATGTCGTGACTTACCTTGGTTTTCCATCCGTGAAAAGTAACATATTAACAAGAGAAAAAGTGGGAATCAAAGAAGGTCCAGGACTGCATATCAACAAATCAGTTTTAAACTTAGTCTTTTAAATCTTTTACTAAATGCCTGGTGACATTAAAGTTGCATTAAATCATCTCTGCATAATAATTTTGGGTTATTACCTGTCATTAAAGCCAAATACAAAACATTTTTTGAAACTGTGTTTCATTCCAAACAGGACTTCCTTCTAAGGTTTTTGGACACATGCAGGATACTCGCCAGCATCATTTGTAAAGGGCATTGGTTATTGAAAATGTCAAAACAAACTGCAGGTGCACAGTCTGTGTTTGGTTGCTTTGACTTAGCTCTCTGCCTTTTAAAATGCAATAACTCTCACTGTGTTTTGAACATCTAACTTGTCGTCTCTTGTGACTTCATTAAAATCTCTGCCTGTTTTCCTTTTTACTTCTGTTGTTTTGACTACGGATCTGACAGGCGTTGAATGGCACCAACTCTAAGGGGGTAAATTTATTGGTCCATTTCTCGTCCAGTTCTGGAGCCTTTCACACAGTAATAGCATTCTAAATAATGCAAAGTTTACCTTGTCAATCAAGGCTGTATTAGTATTATTGCAAATGTAACATTGATTTAGGAGGTGATTGAACAATTACAAAAGAAGCAAAACTGCACGTTGATTATAAATCACTTTTTGTTGCAGCTCTTTTGTATTGTAGACTGTTAGCATTACATTTTTAAGTCATTTTTGTTTTTTATTTAAGGTGTTTAATGAAATTTTTACCAAGTTATCTTCTTTTAACATACCTGTGCATAAAACAAACTACCATCTGTTCTGGTGCAGGTTAATCTTAAGTCCATGAAAAGTGGAAAGATAATAACAACACCAAATCCTTCCCCTCTTTCATGAATACAGACCAGCACACTTATCTTTAACATGCAGGCCTGCACATTGCGACTTGAAAGCGTCTTTTCACCACTCCTTAACAAAGAGACCAAGAGTCATTTAACACTTTTAAGGAATAAGGATTTCAGCTTTTCAGGCTGCTCTCAGGCCAAGAACATTTTCTGCATGTGAGGATTTGCTAGTAACAACTGTGAAATGCAGCTGTAACATGTTCGGAAAAGAAACCAGCCCAGAGAATAGTCCTGACAAACACCCAGCCCTATTAGTATGGAGCTCATGAGTCTGTGGGACTAGGATGGGGTTTTTATATTCTATGGCCTCACACTGCTGCTTTCAGCAAACAGTCCACTATTATTCGGTCTGACAAGAGAGCAAACACGGTGCATTCAGGGGTCAAGAAAAAGCACTCCCCCCTCCCTTCTTTGTCGAGCCCCTTCAGCCAGTGTCCCTATGCTTCTTTGTTTCCTCACACATTTTCACACTTGTTCTTGTTTCCTCTTGTTAGTTCAATGCCTCTCCTTTCTAGTTTGCAGTCACCAGCAGTAGTGAAGAGATAACACGCATGCAATACACTCAGTAACATTGTGCGACTTGTACCTGGGTACCTGCAGATGAGCCAGGTGTTAAAACTTGACTCATTTAAAGTCTAAATACAGGACAAATGCATATTGTTTGGGTTCATAGCTGGGACAAAATCACCAATTATCAAATCTGATTCAGATTTTTTTTTTTGCCTTCACCTGCTCTAAATTTATGATTTTATATAATTTTATATATATTTAATAATTTGTTTTTTTGAGTGAGGATTGCCCTTAATAAAATTGTTGTGATTCAAAGTAAAATATTCTGAGTGAATGCTGACGTATCTTTTACAGTATTGTGATTAATTGAGGCAAAGTAGGGCAGCATGGTGGCATTGTGATTTATCACTCATGCCACTCAGCTGCAACTGGTTCGAATCCCAGCCAAGTTCCTTGGTCTGATTACTGATTGATTATTGATTACTATTATTAAGAGTAACCCCCTACTAAGTCTCATTTATGGCTTTTGACTTCATTCTAGAGATTGTCATTGGCATTCAACAGAATTTTAATTGAAGCTATTATGTTTATTTTAAATTATCACTGTGTGTAATTTTAGTTCTTAGTGAGATTCATTTAGTTAAAGAACTTAGTTATTTTCAGGGCTCCTAAATATTTTTAGGCAACCCTGCAACTACATTTTTTTTTTAACTAACAAAAAATATCTGTTTAGCAGACGGTTTTTGCTCATAGGTTTTGCCCTGGTCCATCTTTGAGGGATTTAGATTTCTATCTGAAATAGTTTTGGCAACATTCATTTATTCCTGTGTTTAACTATTGGGGTTTTTTTAAATTGATTTTCTTAATATGTTTTCTATGCAATATTAGATGTTGCTTCTCTTTATCCTCTATTTGGCAAAGAGTTTACTCACTAAGACAAACTTTCTGAACTCTGTGAACTATTTATTCATTTTATCCCTTGCCTCTTCCTTACATTTAGCATTTACACTGCAGGTGTTTCACACTCATATCTCAGTTATGCCAGAGATTCTAGTGCAACTTTATAAACTTTTGGCCTCACATTTTAAATCAAGTGACAGAGTAGAAACACCTAAATTATATTGACCTTTACCAGCAGGTGCAGAAGACGCCCCCACGGCTGCTAATTCAGCCTTTTATTATTATGTCCTTTTCTATTGAGATTTCAGGCTGTGCCTCTCCAAGCCTTGTGACTGAGTGTTAATTAGGACACTAGAGACTGCATCCCTCCTTCACAAATGCCTTTCAAGGGCATTGAGAAAATACTTGGTCTGACCCGCAGTGGCACAGTTCTAACAAGCGAAGCCGCCAGCAACCACTTTTGTACAATATTTTGGTTAAGCTCAAAAGCTCAAGGTCGAATAATTGATTTATGTTGTTTCCCACACACGCGGCTGCTGGGATATTAGACATTTCTCCTCTTTAATTTTCAACTGTAAAACAACACCTGCTATCCTTATGATAAGCAAGGTCAGGAAACAAAAGATCTCTCACCCTGAGAAGAATTCATCCGTTTTTCTAAGAAAGGTCTACTGAAACTTACGATCTTAGAGCTTAAAGGAAGTCCTAGAATATCTTATACCTACCAGTCTCTGAACAGTCTGCCTCGCAGTCTGGTTCAGCCAAGTGTCCTGACCTCAAGTGCCCGGCAGGACACCATTTCCCCCCAAAGATGAAAATCAGCAACCTGGAACCAAACAGATCCTTTAGAACTGGGCATCCATGTTACTCATGTGCTAATCCTAAGGGACGTATTTTGTTTCAAATAATGTTTCCAGGCGAAGCTCACAGGATTATATCGAAAAGCACTGGATTTCTAAGTGCATGTATTACCAGTAATTGTGAGGAAATGCTGATTTCTGTGAAGTCCCACCACGGTCCACAATTCTTAAAAGTTGTTTATGTCTACATTTACATATTGTTTTGTTGTCTTGCATCTTTGATGTGACCAAAGTCAAAGTTTATTGAGTTTATTGTTGTTGTCTTCACTGAGAAAATATTTCCTAATCAAATATAGTTGCATTATTGATGATAGAATCCTAGCCATTCTATTGTTCAGTTCTTTTGTTGATATGGGTATGGATCAAGTGCAAATAATAGCCAGATGGGGCCAAAAGGAAACATTATTTCTCTGCGGCCCGGCACCAATTCACCCACAGACCGTTGATGGTCCCCGGCCCTGTGGTTTGGTACCACTGTTGTATACAACCTGGACCTGAACCTCATTGAGGTTCTGCTTGACCGATTTCTGCCCGGGGCACCTTTTTATGTCAGCCTCCAGGTTCTCCTTGGGTCTTTGGGTCCTTCCTGCCTGGATATTTTAACATTTTTGTTAAAAGACTATAATAATATTTATAACCAAAATAACCTAAAGAAGTCTTGTTTTGGAGGTGAAGACAGATGACATCATTTGTGGCCATGTGTGAGGACACTGGAGCGTGAAGCATGTCTCTTAGGACAGCAGTGACCTTTCCTAACAATTGCATTGTACAGTATTTCCTCTGCCACGTTTCTGTCCTGGGTCACAAATAAAGGAGCCCCATCTGAAATAAGAGCTTCGGAAATTCCTCTGTGGGAATTAAAAAGAATTCCCAGGAGGGGGAGGGCCTTTAACTTGGTCCCCACAAGAGAATGTGTGAGTTGGCACAACAACCTCTAACAAACTTTTTAAATGAAACGCACAAAAAGTGTGTGAGGAAACAGAGTCTTTCCTTTTTCTTGTACCCTTAAAATGTTTCTTGCTAAATATGGCATGAAGGACAGCCTGAGATCCTCCTTTGAGCATGCACATTGAAAGCATGAACTGAAAAATTCAGTGCTTTGTGGTTTATCTTAAGTAGTTGTTGCTGCCTCGTCCTTGTCCTTCCTGTATAAACCAACTCTCTTGATGTATTTACTTTAATATCTTCTTTCTTCTACATTTACGTCATTCCATGTATAAGATGGGTTCAACTTGTGGCCATGGGGCCAACTTCAGCACCTGAATAAATATGTGACATGTGACTTGATCAAAATTTCTCATTCTCTACTAATGATAACTTGGCAAATGTTGGTCATTTGTGCTTCACTCAGGTTTGGTAAATAACTAATCTTTCTTTTATTTCTTTGATTTATTTATGATTAAAATCTTGCAGGTTAACCTTTGTTATGGCACATGCCTTGTAGCTAATGCAGTGTAAACGGTGGCTGAGACATCAGCTGGCCCTGTGCTTCTTTATTAGTTGTCACCTGATCTCTCAACAACTATACTTTTTCAACATGTTTGTCACGTTTGTCACAGAGCAGCAGCACCAGAACCTTTGTGGCTTTTTGGGCTCTTTTTTAAAATAACCATGCTACATTGAATACGTCAACTATAAAATGTAATTGTTTAATTAATGAAAAGGATTAGTCGTCTTTTATTTTTATACTTGAAAACTGCTGCTGTTTGTGCTGCCATAGAGACCTACCACCACACTATGTTCTTATTTATGTCCTATTCAAGATTCAAGATTGAAGAAGCTTTATTTGTCACATGACATTGCAGGCAATTACAGTGAAATTAATGTGCAAAGTGTCCGAACAATTACATTAAATTTAGGTTAAAAATATGGCAATAAAATAAATTAAAATTTTAACAAAATATAAAAAGATGAAATAGAAACATATGACAATATACACAAATGAAAATGAAATAAAGTAAAATAAAATATGCAAGAGCAAGAACAAGCAGGTTAGAGAAAGCTATGTATGTGCAGGGCATGGATACAATTTTCTTTACATTCATACACATATACCCACACATACACACCAACACAACCATACGTATGTACTGTATGCATACATACATATTTATGCATGTGCACGAATGTAAATAGCAACAGTTGTAAACAACAACAACAATTCAACAGATGACAGTGATGCTGCTACCAGTGTAGAGACCAGTGCATTGTGCATGGTATTTACAAGTCCTATTGAGTTATTAGTAAATTATCCTGGAGCAAGTTTCATACTATTGAAAAAGCTCAAAGAAGACAATTTTTGTGTTTTATTCACGTTATTTAGCCCCATTATATATATTAATAATTAATATTTATAATATCTTTCTTTTTTCATTTTATTCTACTAAAGTTTAGCTACTTGTTATTGAAATGGTGTGAGTTTAGGATTCACTATTTGTTTTTTTTCCCTGTGCTTTAAAACATTTTTATTTATTCTATAAACTGTAATATTGCAAGAAAACAATATAATACAACAATACAATATTGCAAGAAAAATGCTCTGAACTAATACAAAAAATGCAGTGTATATCTACTGTGGTGCAAAACTTGGCACAAAGTAATGTGTGTAAAATGTAAATGTAAATTGAAGACTAAGAATAATGTGGCATGGCTGGTGAATAATTTTACTTTTATAATATTCCACATTGCTCAGAAGCTAAAGAACCTTACCTGCTGAGAGAAAAGTCTTCCGTGCCTTGAGCCCTCACACGGCTTAAAACATGACCCAGCACTTTGTCTGGCAAACCTTTGGCCTTTTTTTTTCAGGCTCCTCAGAAACCTCCTCAAAGTGGCCTCTGTGTCAGAGGTGACAGCAGCCAGAATGGACCCTGTGGAGGGTCCGGATTTACAACCGAGCAGTCATTCGACTGCCAGGGCTGAGAGAAAAGGGTTTAGTGCCTGTGAAATCTTAACAGTTCTAAATCTTTCAAGACAACACTGACTCCCCACTCATTACTGCCTATACAAGGCTCAGAGTGATTAGTCTTTGTTTTTATCTGCTGTCTGCGTTCATACCTTCAATGGGATTATCAAATCCTTTTCCCCTAATTAAAGGACTGGAGAGAATGTTACTGTGGTTTAGTTTACATTATGAAACTTAGTGGTAATTTAACAGAGATATTATATATAGTTGCAATAAAGGGAAATTGCTGCTGTTCATCACATAAACGAATCTATATATTTTCATTACAAGTAGAATTAAACATTGATTTTTTTTTTCTTTATCTGACTTAGGTCAGTGTGAAACTGCTTCACCTTTTTAAATGAGTCTGTGTTGTGAGGATCCTAAAGGCAAAGCTGCTGCAACAATAATTTAAAGTTGATTAAATTAGAGTATCTCACCCAAAGAACATTTCCAAGATGCTGCAATCTCCATCATTTATTTCAATAATAAAAAAAAATAAGTAAGAATTGATTTTTTTAAGATGCTAGGCTTTTGAGTTTCGTTAAAAACACATATATATATATATATATATATATATAAATTGATTTTTTTTAAGATGCTAGGCTTTTGAGTTTCGTTAAAAACACAGATATATATATATATATATATATATATATATATGCTTCTCTTCGTGTGCATAAAAGACTATTCTGGGCATAGCACTGCCCTATCCGTCATTGTCATCTCTTCTACACTTCACTCATAACAAACATCTTTCAAGGTCAGATAAAGACTTCAATCTCATCAATCCCAAAACTCCCAAAGATCTTCAGCCACAATTAGTTTCGCAGCAAGGTCACTTTGCAAATCTCCCTGGAAGCCACAGATCTGACCTCCATTAAAACTTTCAGGATTAAAATCTATAGTTCACTGTTGCTCCTGCTCGTCGTGCGGGTTTGCACATATCAATCTTGTTTGGTGCTATTTTTCAACAGTGCTTTTCTTCCACTGTGTGATATTCTTTTTTGTTTGGTAAAATATTTGCCTTCTGGAGTTTTATATATATGCCAAAACTATTACTAACTCTTTAAGTAAAGTTCTAATCTATCGATTCTAATAAAAGATAGCATTTTATGTGGTTCTGAGGAATCCAGAACTGACTGGACTGGAATTATCTCCAGATCACATGCCCACACACAGTAGACTCAAGTAGTCCATGCTGACCTTCCAATTATTCCTTAACCTCTGTATCAGTAAGTCAGAAATTACGAACCTCTATGCCATGAATCTTTGCAAACCAACAATTCACTGTCAATAAACAGACTGAGCCGCTTTTTATAACAGTCCTCTATTGCCTGGATAATTACAATTAGATTATGACACACAGTAACCTCATGAACCCTTTCCATAATCATTTTCTTTTAATTACCCAGGGAAATGTAGCATGTGAAATACTTGCAAGAAGTTGCTTCTATAAAACAAACTTTAAGATTAAACGAGTTTCCATAGAAACATGTCTGTTGTTGTCAGGCAAGGTTGACGAGTGAAATGATATTAATAGCAAAGGTAAAGAGGATAATGTACACATGATTAATTAGCAATGCAGGGATTCAACTTGAAAAAAACACACCACACTTTCTTAGATTTCTTGTAGACCTCTGGTTTTTAGAGTGCAATCCAAACAGGCTGCCACAGGGGGCATCATTAGGGATATATGGTTCCTCAAGGGTGCGTAACCCTCTGTATGTTAGGCAGATGGGCTAATGACTTTACTGTGGTACCAAAATGATTTTTCTTTGCACTATCTTCCTCTAACTTAAATTTCTGAGTGCCGGATTTGCGGCACCCAATGTAATTAGTTGGTTGTAAAGTACCTGTTGAACAGGTTTAATAGATTCATAGCGTAGAAAGCTATGGCTTATCTCAATGTATGAATCAAGAAAACTGTCTTATCCTGCTTTATAGAGGAATGACCAATGAGGAATCTTGTTTTGTTTTTTTTTGCTGGTATTGAGTTTTCCTAGGAATTTGCCTTTTAACCATCTGCACACCATTAGACCCTTCATACTCTTTCCACAAAATCCCTCAACGTAAAATAATAATATGAGATCAAACCGGTTACAAAATGCTTCTCGTGCAAAACAGGCACATCGATGGGTTTATGCACTTTCAAGCTCTGTGATGTGTGTTTTGCTGCTGAAGATCAACATGTTTACAAATAACTCTGCACACTCATTACTCACTTCTAAGGACCAGAGATTGTTGTTTGATTAAGAATTAAAGGCTTTGAAATATAGTGTAGTCGTTATGAGTAATTCTTATGAGTACAAGCCTTTGCAGCGCCCAGTGCAGGTGTAAAAAGGACAGACTCAGCAGTGTGTTATCTACATTATTAAATACCTTTTTTTTTCTCTGAAGTATGGGGGGATTTTTTTTTTTCCCCGGGAATAAATGAGGAGTTTCTAACATAGGCAGGGCTTTGATTCAAGGCACAGAGTTTACTTTGGTGGAATAAAAAGCATTTAATAAATATTTAACCGTTTGTTCTTTTTTTTAGTTACTTGTATCCACTTGTGTATTTATATCTACTGTACTGTAATTGTGTGCATTTTTCCTAGATAATTAAAAGTGGCTGAGTGTCCTTTGGTGTGTTACTACAAGGATTTTTGTCTAGTCATTGTTCCCTAATGTTAGAAAGAATTCAATCAGTTAGTGATAATAAGATCACTTTTACAGGATTTCGTATCCTTTAGCCCACAATTAAAAAGAAACTATATCTCATTTTTCTTCTGGTCAATTGAAGTGATGTTTGTGATTCTGCCCGTTGCTTGTCTTTCCTCTTTTATTTTCTCCAAAAAAAAAAAATCTGGCTTTGTCCAGTAGATTTTATTTTCCGTTTACCCGGTTAGTGGCAGTAACGGGTCTCTGTGCTCATGAAAACATGGTGATTGGTAGGATACATCAGGCAGGGTACAGTGGGTGTTCAGCAAATTTAATCCAATTTAAGAATCCAATTTCGTTATTTAGTTGTCATTGTGATGCTAATCTGTGAAATTTTTCAGAGCAAAGAAGTGGTTGCAACTGGGTAAAAAGACAGATGTCCGAAAGTGGAAAAAAATAACCATGCAAAAAATGCTGTTACTTTACAGTAATGTCCGGTAATGAATAGGTGAGAGTTGAGTTACCAACCCCCCCCAAAAAATAATCATTATCAGTGGATTTACAGTTAGGATCATTACTAATCTAAAATCTAGGGGCAGCATAGATTTACTCCGTCTATGTATTGTTTTACATTGTATCTTAGTGTCGGAAACTGTCCCAACAAATTTTCCAGTTAATAATATTTTTAGCTTCATTGTGTCAGCTAGGCTGGATTTACTGGCTAGCTCCAAATTATCCTGACTAATCATAGCGGTGCTGGCACTGTGGGCAAAGCCCGACTGGCTGTCTGCAAGGCTGAATGAACACATCAGGGCTCCGTGGGGGCAGTGTGGCCCCACAATGCTATGCGGCAACCAAATAGGGGCTGTCTGCCTCATCTGTGCGAGGAGACAGAAGCACTTAGCGGACATTGTCCTGCCTCTCACATATTTGGCCTCTCTCAAAAGGCTCCTGTCCCTCATCACACATCCAGTGTGCGAGTGGACAATGAGCTACATGATGGATTTAGTGCAGAAAGATGCTTGATATGTAGCCAACTATGTCCAACCTTTGCCAACATGGTAGAGCTCAAAGAGGAGGCTCTTTATTCTTACTGTTTACAGTAAAGTAAAGTTTGACGTCTTTAGGAACGTATTTTAACTTCGGCATGGGCAAACTAAGGCCTGGGGAACGAATGCGGCCCGTTGAGTTTCTAAATGTGGTCCGCTAACCTTGTCCCAGTAAAAAAATGTACTTATATTATCATTATACTTCTGTCATTTCCCTGGAATGTGTGTGTTTCCATGACTTTCCATGACATTTTTACTTTACTTTTACATGCCATTTATCTTAGTTGATGCAAGCTCCATCATTCTGCTCTTGACTCGGCCCCCAAGTCCAATTTTAGGATCACTTGTGGCCCGTGAGTCAAAAAGTTTGTCCAGGTCTGTCTTAATATGATTGAATCTTTTTGGTTTTTGGAATATTTCTGTCTCTTTTTTTGCAATGTGACCTGCTTTCATCTTCTATGATTCTTTGTATCACGACTTTAATCTTCTTTTCTCACTCATTGGGATGAATTAATAAAGTTTTTAAGGGTTTCCAGGCACCACTTGACATTCACAGTCTAGCATATATAGAGCAATATTTTCTCCAAAGAATTATTTCACCACAAGTGTTTTTCTTGTTGTTGTTAAGAAGCTTTTCTGAGCAGTCCATGTTTTTCTTACAAAGACCTGCCCTCTGCACTGGTGACTTCAACAGAGTAAAGTAGACACTGATGTTGTTCACTGAATTCTTTTTAAGCACTGGTTAAGAATTAACTCTGGTGTTTTCCTGGGAGCCTCTTTGAAGTGGACTCACTTCAACGTTTGCTTATCTTAATTAGAACAAAATCTGTGGGAGTGAAGTGGTCCGCTGGAAATGAGTGCCTCTACTCCCAGCTCCCTGGACGCCACAGTGCTCCTTAACTCAATATTTACTCAAGTGATAGCATGTGGCGTTGTATGTACACTGTGTCTAGGATAGATTTGCTTTTTTGTATGTGTCTTTCTGAGGTGCAGCTATGGGATGTATCATTGCTTTCAGCCCATGTTGAATATAAAAATATGAGGTGGCCGATGATATCATCCATGGCCATGTTAGCATAATTATGTAAATCAGAAAGCCTAGTTGCCAGTTTTTCCTCTGATAATGAATATGCCATTGCTGGGTTTCGCCCAAATGATTTGACCTAAAAATACCTTTGAAGCATAAGTGGAAGTTTTACACCAAGTATATGACTTGATTTTGGTCAGAATGTGACCAGGGTCAAAACTTGACAATCCATACTATTTTCATTCGAGTGTCATGAGGTTATGAGATTAGTTAAGCTATTTATTTTGTTAAGTGGTGCTACAAGATGCTGTCAAACTTTAATTGCCCTTTTTCTTGAAATACGAGTGGGAAGTTATACACAGTTTGAACCACACCATTGTCACTGTCGTTTAGAGTTTACTGCCTTCTACAACAGGCTTTAGAGACAACCCAATTTTCTGGGGCTGCACTGCAATTTAAGGCAACACCTCACATCAGAGAAGACACTGAAACGCCGTAAGACCATTTAGTACTGGGTTTACTTGGCCAAAGACCCCAGGTTTACCCTCTCTTTATAGCCTTAAACAGGTCAAAAGAAAGAAAGAAAAGAAAGTGATACTTAGATGATCACAATTTATGAGTAATTACTGTTAACAGGAGCAGTTGTTGTTAACAGGCTGCCCCTTGACAAGCGCCAATCTCTGAGAATTGAACCCAGGACTCTCTGCTCTGCCTTTTTTTTCTCAGAGGCAGGCGTGCCAACACGACAATATGGAACTGATCCACAAATGTTGGTTCTTGGCAGGTTCAGCATCACATGAGGCTCAGATATGATGGTGTTAGAATGGCTGAGTGTTGCTTACGTTGTGTTGCAAACTGCTCATTTCAGTTAATAAATACTTTTTCAGACAAAATATATGTATTTATATGACTTTTTCTCATATGGTTGTCAATTTCTGTTGCTCAGTTTGAGTTTAAGTGCTTTGTACCAACACGGAGAGTGGGAGAGAGTAACTGTTGAGGCCTTTTGTGTTTTTGTGGCTGGAGGACAGGCTGCTTCATGACTCTCAGATTAACATACTGCGTGCCATTCTGCTGGCCTTAATCCACATGTAGTTGGGAGGTCTCCTCACACATGGTTTGACTGGCTGCACAAGAATATTGCAGAATACTGTTTATTTTTCATCTTTAAACCCATCGCAAAACCTGAAATAACACATTATTATTATAATAAATGTAAACTTAGTTACTTTAAATGCAAAGATAATTTATTATTCATTATTTGCCTTTATTTCCTGAGAGATACACCAGAGTGTTTCATATCCATCCATCCATCCATCCATCCGTCCATCCATCCATCCATCCATCAATCTAATTAAAGACTGATACCACACATTAACTTATTTTGCTGTACTTTTTTCTTGTGAGCAGCGTCACTGTACACCTGTAATGGTTTGCTTGATCACAGTCTTCACCCCTTTATCCACCAGCAGCAGGCAGGCAATCGGTCACCACAGACTAAAAGCTGATTCCTCACAAGAAGTCAAGCTTCTCCGACATCCAGCAACTTGTCTTTGAAATAATTAGCTCCCTTTTTGCTCCCTGAGTGGAGGTATGATTGACGGTACATTGAAAAGAAAAAAAAAATCAAAGGCTGTCTGGAGGATGGATTCAAAAGTATTGACTCCGTTGAGGGAATAAGAATTGCACAGCTTTTACTGTCTCATGGTTGCATTAGTTTGACTCTTTGTACTTGTTTTTTTTCCTTAGCAGCCAGAGGGTTGTGCTTGTCTTCCCTGAGAAGGGAGAAGGGGGGCTACGCAGTGTCAATTATTTGCACTGGGTTCACTAGTACAGCAATTGTTATTTTTAACAAAAACCAATGGAAATCACTGTAACATAAATATACTGACTTTGCTAAGCAGCAGTTGACCTGGAGAAAAAAGAATGAGGCATCTTTCCACTGAGTGACATACTGTATATGAGGGTATTAGTGGTGGATAGGAGTTCAGCACAGTTCTTAGTAAAATGTTGAAAATGAATTACAGATTAATTTGCAACTGGTGCTGAAAAGGACATTGGGATAGGTTTACAACTTACACAGATAAATTGATAACAACTATGAGTTGCATAACTTCACTAGAAGGTTTTTTTATTTTTTAACGTTTATGACCACTTAAAAACCCTAACTTGATTTTCACTGTATGTCTCAACTCACCTACTCACATTTTGATATAAAAGCTACATTACATACACTTTAGTATCGTTATAATCTCACACATTGGAGCCATAATTATTGGCAAAAAAATGCAAAGAAAACAACTTCCCACTGTTGGACAAATAAAGCTTTCTTGATCTTAATATGCAAAAAGCAATTATAGCACAATCCAATTTATAGTGTTCACAGATTTTTAAACTCACCATGTAGTTCATACGCCAGATTTGTGTCATCTCTGCACATTTGAGTGATTAAACAAAATTCTCCTATTTAACTCGTTAGACCAAACCACAACATGGCGATGGTCAATAGCGTGACCATTGATAACCTCCTGTAGAGCGAGTGGGCAGTATCATTGCAGAGTTGCATCTTCGCTGATGATTTATGCAGTTATTTATGCAAACTGTATGATGATTTATGCAGTTAACATAATTATTACAGTCAATTATTTCAAGATGACATTTTGCACTTGTTGTTGTGGAATCCTCCCGTACTTAATGGTTCTAATGATGTTGGACTTTCCCATCAACATTCAGTATTTCAACTATCGATTTGGACAATGTATTTACCGTCTTCTTTCTCACTGTAATGTAGAATCCCTCTGGGGCTGTGGGCACAAAGCTGGTGCGAGCCATTCTCTCACCAGAGCATTGAGGCTTTGAAACTTTATATCGTTCAGACTTAGCACTGAATCAATTTTAGAAGAGCTGTGTTTAAATACTGACTGCAACTGTTCTGTTTCCAGAACAATTTGAGATGATCAGTTCTTTAGTGCTGTGTTGTCATTATGTTGTGGATTTAATGTATTTGTACAGTCCGTAGCACCTTATGCTCTACATCTGCTGCTGTCTGGATGTAGCAGATGGTTTCAGCCTATACTGAAGTAGAGCTTTTGTTACAGATACCTTTACAGTCCAGGTTCCCTGTGTATTCTTGTCTGCCGCTGCATTGCTTCCTCGCAGGCTTGAGCTGCTGCTTTTCTCTTTCCTGACCTAAGCTGATTTTTTTTTATAGCACTACCTGAAGACATGACCCGCTCTGAGGCTAGTGAGAGGTGTAATCTTTGATCATACTGTATGTAGTTTTATTTGATGTCATCCTGAAGTGCATTTCAAAAGAACCAGAGTTCTTAGTATGCTGCCCAGTTCCTGTCAAAATGACAAAAGCAGGTTTTGTCTTTTTTTTTTATTCCTTATCTCTAAGACTGATATTTTTGTCTTGCTTTAATTTATTTTTTGTCACTAGTAATTTATTATGGTCACTGCCATCTTTTTGGATTGATTGAAACTCCTGTGTTTCTATTCATGTTTGACTCACTGTGAATATCTAAAGAGGTTTTGTTCGTGTCTTTGCATTTGATGTCTGTGTGTGGGAATGTTTTTTTTTTTTTTTTTCTGGTCAAATGATGGCAGTGGTGCCCTGTAGGTCTGTAATTTTAGCCTTTGATTTTTAACATCAAAAACATTGAATGGAATTTTCACAGTTACTTTTAAAAACACGCTTGTCATTATGAGAAACTGGAAAATTACAGTGCAGTGACTGTACTTTTGCTCGCCATCCCAGTGGGAGAAGTCACATCTCAAAAACAATTATGGATTTTGTCTATTAGGCACTTCACTGAACTGACTGCCATTTTTGTTTGATCCACAGGAGGAAACTGGCTGAACAACCAGCAGTTCCGATTGAATTGGGCATGGATATCTTTGGAGAAGGAAAGCTACGTAGTTGATGAAGAGGTCAAGTACCTGGAGGTGGTGCTGAGACGTCGAGGCTATCTGGGCGAAACATCATTTGTCAGTAAGAAAACGCTCCAAACTACCCAATCTGTGCCACCTTCATTACCAGTTATACATACTGGGATACATTTTTAATGTTAAAGCAAGCAATGAAAAAGCACGAGTCAAATTAAAATGTTGCTTTATTTTCAATAAATAATAATTAAATAATTATAAATATGTAATAGATAGACAGGCATTCAATACCTTCTTTCAGGATTTAGAGGTATTTGTTGCTTTTAGTACATTTATTTACTGTACTTACAATATCAACCATGCAAGTTTTTCTTTTACCGCATCAGAAAAGACCACCAGCATCTCCTCCATCATTTTAACCCCTCGCGTTGCTCTACTATAATGAAAAATAAGCAGTTCCTTGGACTATAGAGTAGATCAAAGAGTAAAAAAGTAAATAAGGAAATGTAGCCATGCTTTCTTCAGGCGCTGATGGTGTGGGTGCAAGTTCAAACACACACTGCTCTAATTTACAATGCAGAAGAGAGAAATAGAAATTATTATTTGGAAAACCTCCTGTTAATTCTACTATTTTCTCTCTTCTTTTTAGATCTTGTTACCATTTTGCCTCAACAAAAACCATAACAACACTGTTAAATTAATAAATTGTTGCTTGGTAAAATATTCAATCTTTGTCTACCTTCAGTTCTACTTGCCAGCTGTAGAATAAATATTTATGCCAGGTTCAATATTTTTTTTTTTTCTGAAAAGATACGCTGTGGGAGTGAGAGGCTGTAAGGTTAGAGAAATCCACACAAAGCATACATGCAGAGATATACAAAGAATATGAGTCAAGAAAGGTTGCAGTAAAACAAACAAACAGATACTCCATTAACTATGATATTCATTAATTCATCTTGGGTAAAAGGTCTTGATCAGGGTCACAGAGAGACGTGTAGCCAATCCCGGCAGTTATCATGAGACCAGGTCAAATCCTGGACAGTTTGCCGATGCATCAAATAACAAACCATTCTGTTTAACTGCTCATCAATGCCAGAGCAGGATTCTCTACACGTGTTGGACAACGACTCCGATTCACCTCTGGACATGTGACAAGAAAACTGCTCTTTAACATCAGCAGTTTCTGTTATAAAGGTTTGAGCAAAACAACTCTTCACACCTTTGTCCAGTGGTGAAGGGAGTGGTCTAGAGGAGTAGAACTACTAGAGTTCCCTCTGACATCAACCAGAAACTGATGAAGTTCCTCAGTTGAGGAATGAAACGTCTTTCATTTCAAAAAAGAAGTCTTATTGCTGACAACTAAACCCTTTTTGGATATCGTGACCTGGACGAATGAGAATCTCTACAGACACATAAAAAATATGTCAAACATGTCGACGACTGAGAACCTTCATGGACACGTCAGACATGTGGCCACAACCACAATAAGTAACTTCCATCCAAACACTTCCATCTGCTTTTCCAATACTGAGTGGCAGAGACAGCAGTCTTCACGACTGCCACCCAAATCACATTGCACCTCACCTTATCTTTCTATGAGTGGTGAGCAAACCAGGATCCGGCCCGAGTGGTGAACCCTGGAGTTTCCAGTGACAGAGACATTGACACAGGTGTCATATTTTAATTAAACCTCAGTATAAGTAAAAACTTCCAAAAATTAATATTAGTCAAATGTTCTTATTTCACAAAAAACATGCAGACGAGAATAAATAATAAAAAAAAATAACCAACAAACTAAGATG
>JAFBJS010005164.1:42883-81831 GCA_016785265.1 Paraplagusia blochii
GCGTTTAGTTGTAAGCAACTGGTCTTCTTCTTGGAGAATGGGACATTCACATCTGGACATGTGACGCAAGAGCTGCTCTTTAACATCAGGAGCAGTTTCAGTCTTAAAGGTTTGAGCAAAACAAGTCTTCACACCTTTGTCCAGTGGTGAAGGGAGTGGTCTAGAGGAGTAGAACTACTAGAGTTCCCTCTGACATCAACCAGAAACTGATGAAGTTCCTCAGTTGAGGAATGAAACGTTTTTCAACTCAAAGAAGAAGTCCAACTGCTGACAACTAAACCCAGGCTATCATGACCTGGATGAAAATCTTTATAGACACATAGCAAATATGTCAAACATGTGGATGACTGAGAACCTTCATGGACACCTCAGACATGTGGCCACAACCACAATAAGTAACTTCCATCCAAACACTTCCATCTGCTTTTCCAATACTGGGTGGCAGAGGCAGCAGTCTTCACGACTGCCACCCAAATCACCCTGAACCCTGGAGTTTCCAGTGACAGAGACATTGACACACGTGTCATATTTTAATTAAATCTCAGTATAAGTAAAAACAACAAAAAACATGCAGACGAGAATAAGTAATTGAAAACAACAAACTAAGATGACCAGACTGTATGAGTGGGCTGGTCAGGAGAAAATTAGCATTTCACCTCATGGATGCATCATTATTTAAGCTACTGCTGCGTGGAAGTTGACTTTAGGTCATTTGTGTCAGTGGTGTAAATTCTTCTAACTGGTACATGCTACGAATTTCTGTACAGTACAGGAAGGTTTTTATCAACCTGGTAAGTTGCCTCAAAGACCATTTGAATTGGTGTCCTTAGAGGGCTGCCAACCTCAGGGTCAACTTTTAGTTGGGTCTTCATAGTCCCCCGAGGGATGGTCCTTGTCTTTTGTGTTAATGGAATGTAAATAGTGGGCCGAAGACAGAGGTGGAAGATCATGGCCTGTGTGGCCTTCAATGACGTCTGGGTCAAAGTTTGGATGGACCTTAAATATATCACAGGGTGGCTTACAAAGTTGTGTCTGTGGACCGTGAAGACTTGTCCATCAACATGTTTACCCCCACCGGCAGTTCAGTTTCAATGAACAAAAGAGGACCTGAAACGACATCCTCTGTCCAGGATTGTTTTTAGTGGGGATAAAAGAGGAGTATTAAACAGTTTGAAAAGACTTTGGATTGAGTTGGTCTCATGTGCCAGGGATTTCCTTAAGTATGATGAATTGCCCCAAAAACAAAACCATAAAAAATACATGCAGCACTGAAAATCCAGCATACATTTATATTAAATATTATGTAAAATGTATATCATCATAAATAATATTATCCCACTTATTTTTTTTGATAATATATATTATTCTTTCTTATTTGCACGGAAACAAGGTTATGTCAAAGATCTCTAAAGTCAACAGATGATGAGATTTTTTCCTAAATTAATCAAATAAGGTCTTACCCAATTTAGGGACCAGACTATTTTTTTTTTCAGTTTTTCAGCATTATGGCCGGATATTTGAGCAGATCCTATTCAAGTTCCCTTATCCCAGTGCTTCTCAAAGCGTGGGGCGGGCCCCCCTGGGCGGCGCGGTGCGTTTGACCCTGGGGAACATGCTATTTTTCCGCCGTACTACAATGAAGTGTAATTGCACATCCTTGTAAGTTGAACTATATCTCTTTCTTTTTGTTTTCTTTATGTTCACAAGGATACAATGTTATGCAGAGGTGTACCTAGAACTATTATATAGACAAATGTTGTTATATATAGTTGCGGCAGAGAGTGGGTGGTGGGGTGGGGGGGCGCGAATTGTTTTCTTCTTGCTAGGCGGGGCGTAACAGAAAAAGATTGAGAAGCACTGCCTTATCCTCATTTCCAGCGTACTAGAAGTTACAGCAAATGGAAAAAAAAATTACAACTGTGAAGTTGTTTGAGGAATTATCTTGGTTCAAACCGTATTACTTAAACTTCTGTTTTTTTTTTACCCTGAGGACATAGTATTTCCTTTATACAGTACAGTAAATAAGCATTCATCCAAAGAGTTCTACTTTTCTCTGACCTGGCCGACTGAGTCATTACTATGTTGCGTGTCTCCCACTAAGTCCCAGTTAGGACTTTGGAGACTTTTCTATATTTCAATTAAGACTATGACCAGATTTATACCATCATACTTCTTGTTGAGTTATTATAGCAACTTATCCAGTGGAGCCAATTATTCTTACTTAATTAATATAAGTCATGGAGAGGGCTGTTGGGTCTTAATTCTTTTTTTGAAAATGGTAAGATTGAGCAAAGACCCCGGCTTTATGTGTCCCGTTTAGTTGTGTCTTAACGTATGACACGCTCGAGCCTTCGTGTTCTATGAAGTGCCTTGTTGTTTTAAAGTGTATGCATCAATAACCTATTTACACAAGCCCCTAATTCATAATTTATAGCAGGGTTATTCATAATTCATCCCAGTGTTATCTTTAAAACAAACAGATGCAAACTGTAATAAATAAAAATGTAAATAATTTATTTAGTCAGCTTGAGTTTTACCACATCCTGCTGGAAGTTTGCAGCACACCTGAGGCTCAGAGACTCCCCCACAGACATCTTACAATAACATTGTCCTCAGTGTCTTACTGTTGTACGTATTTAGTTTTACTCTGGATTCATTACATGACCTGAAAACACAGGTCATACGGAATAAAGTGGACTGGATACACGAAATCAGGGGTCTCAAACTCAAATAAGTTGAGAGCCATCACACACACTATCATTTCACCAAAGGTCCGCGTCAGCTTACAGTGTTCAATACAAAAGAAAAAAAAAATTAAAAAATCAGTTTCCCATAGATTCTGTGCAATACAACTCTGAACCAGAAGGACCTGGTCTGTGGACCAGGGTTTCGAGAACTATTGGATTTACTATAAAATGTGGAGAACAAATCTATAAAATATTATAAATTCAAATAAAAATATCGTTCCATTGGCCTCACGTGAAATCTTTAGACAAGGAAGACGACAAATCTACGTTTTAATCTGCACAATACTCCATGCTACACATCAGGGCAGTATATGAGATAGAGGTTTGGACAGAAACATTTTCTCCTGCTGTGTGAGACCCCCACTCATGTCTCACATTAATCATTTAAAGTTTCTTTCTCCGAGGAGCTTTGGCCTGAAGAACAAAAGACATTTTGATTAACTAGCATAAATTGGCCACCAGAGCTGTCTGACTATAGGAGCCACACATCTGCCCTGGTGCTCCCAAGCAATCAGGACTGATCTAGGAAACAGCGTCTTCTTTTGGGAAAAGAGGCAGTTCTTCTTTCCCTTCTTCTCCTCCTCCTCCTCCTCCTTCTCCTTCTCCTCCTTCCTCGCAGCACCCTCTGTGGGATCACTGATCAGTGGAGCCTACGGGCTATTGCTTCACTGGTCAGTACAGATGGCAGCGGTTCGTAGGCTACAGAGAATACACCTGCTATGTTGCCTCTGAGTGACTCTTGTGATCAGTGGCGTCCAATCCCATCTTTGTGAAGAACATGGTGTTGGAAGAAAATTCCCCCCGTCTAACAACCCTCTTTGAAGACTGAAGATTTTTCAGGCTCTACTGAACCTGGACGTTTAATCTCAGTGCAAATGTGCTGGAGCCTTTCTTCTTCTATTTGTACTTGCATATCAAAGCTTAATTTTATTTAAAAGGAGGAATGGAGAATCACTTCAAAACATGAACTTGGGCATTTGTGCTCTTTTTTTCCTTCACTGATGATGTTTTACATTCTCTCCTTTTGTTCTTCCTCCTTCAGCCATTAACATAAAACAGCATTTTTAAAAAGTTTCTTTTTTCGGTTGCTGTATATATTTTGTATCGCATACGTCTTGAAACGTATATTTTATGCATCCTGATGGATTGCACCGTTCCATCTTCTTTATATTTACTGCTGGACATCCTCCCCCCCTGCTGTGTTTGCTGTGACTATAGTTAGCAGAAACAGTGAGCAGTGTTTGTGACATTTTCCTGGCTCCAGGATGGTGTGGCTTCTCAACGGGAATCTTGCAAGAGTCTCTGCAATTTAATGATTGTAAACCCCCCTCCACAGAGCTCACACACTGAAGGTCAGGACGTCTGCTGAAGCCAGGCTGACATAAACGATAATTGCCCGTATTCTCGAAACGGCTGACAGTCACAAATAATTCCATATACTTGTGCCGGTGTTGTTTTCATCTCTGACGAGGATGTAAGGTTTTTTTTGACCTGAAAGGAATTTTAACAAACTCCATGAACTGGCATATTGTGTATTCTAAAAGTTTGTACTTTTTATATTTTGTTTTCTCTAGTGTTTTGAAAGAACATTTGCCCCACCAGTGAAATGATTTTTTCCAATCATACATCAAACAACTTTGTTAGACTCTAATGCTCATTTTCATTTGTAGTAAATGCTGTGAATAAAAGTCCCAGTTTTTTGTTTTTTTTTCTACAATTTTCCTTTTAAAAGAAACAAATAAAACCAGCTTCCATTTCCAGTTAAGTTGTTCCACTCTGTAAACAAGAATCTGTGGTTGAATATTAAAAATTTACACTTGTTTTTAGGGGAAAAACACTACTAAAATGATTTGGTGTCGTTCCTAAAAATGTTATCCCAGCTATACTATTGTTTAGAACACTGGCTAGAGTGATCTACCTAGATTGGAACACTTTAAATATATTTACCTATAGAAACTTGATATCTTATTATATACGTTGTTATTTTTTTGTTATACTGTCTGACTCAATACCTATATAATTCTCACTTTAGCCCAGTGATAAGCATTTTGAAATACAATTTTATTTATAGTTTTAATTACTGTTGTTGTTTTATGTCATTGCTCAGGATCTACCAACAGTCCTTTGGAGATCTTGTGGTAGATCTACTTATCGAGCACACTTGGTTTAGAAATTGATGGACTGCCTTAGAAGCACAATCCCTGATTGGCTATTGCTTAAGAGTAAAGTAAAATGGTACACACATTCAGCAGGATTTCCCATCCTGGACCTTTAAATCCTTGAAGTTTTTAAACGTCTGCTCTCATATTCAGGCAAATGCTCTGTTCAAAAACATGAATGATTCTTCTGTAATCTTGAAGTTCCTTTCAAACCTGAGCTCAATACTTAAATCTGCTGGTAACTGTAATTGTGAATCATCACACATATTACTGGGCAATTTCAGTGTCACAGGTTTGAAGTGTTTCTTTCTACCAACAGTAATTTCTTGTTTTTGTTCCCATTTCTTTTTTATCCAAGGCATTGCTACCAAGGATGGCAGCGCACAAAAGGACAAAGATTTCCGGGGCAAAGCTCAAAAACAGGTTCAGTTCAACCCAGGTCAGACCACGGCCACCTGGAGGGTTAGAATTCTGTCAGACAAGGAGTACGAAGTGTCCGAGACCTTTCAGATTGTTCTGTCTGAGCCTGTAATGGCAGCACTGGAATTTCCAGAAATTGCTACTGTGGAGATCCAGGACCCTGGTGATGGTGAGTAGTTATGCCACAGTCGTGATAATCTATATATGTTTTTTCTGAGTTAAAATTTCTGAGATCCAGACTTGGATTTAATATATTTGTTTTATACACAATGGAGCACATTCTGTTTACGAGGTTGCAAACTTTTATTTGTATTTTTTTCACCTTAGCACGTTAATAATTTTATGAGCTTTTGGACAGACTTTACTCAACTTTATAAAACTAAGGAATCAAAGCCGTCCAAATGTAGAAGTAGTAAGGTTAGTGAGGTTTATTTTAAGTGATAATTTCTGCTTTTTGACTAAAGGAAATTTTGTCTCAGCCTGGTTTTTGAAAGTCCTTGACAGAATAACTTCCTAACAGAGAAAGTAAAGCCTTGGCAGGTTTTATATTTTATAGCAAAATATGAAAATGGTTTTGTAATTCATTGTGTTTGATGGGTTGACAAGGGGACTGGTTCAGTATCTCGGATGCAGCAACAAAATTTAGCTGAAAAGTTGAATTTTCAGCTGAACTTATAGAAAATGATCATTTATTAATAAGAGAAAAAATATTTTATGTAGCATCACTTGTTTGTTTGAGGAGCAAATAAACAAAGTCATAGGTTTATAGAAGGCTACACTTATGCCACTGGTGTGTGGAATGATCATTATCTAAAATCTGCAAGAAAAGCTGTGGCAAAGAGCTCAGTGATGGAGATAAGAAGATGCATCAGATAATATATAAGTATAAGACCAGCAACTTATCTAATAGGGTTTCCATCAGGAATCTGTTGTCAACAACTTATGCTAGTTATTATTAGTTTTTCACTAAAAAGCCATCAGACACAAAGTGACTAATGGCCGAACAGGCAGCTTCACCTTTCTACATCGGCAACATGCAAAACAACTTTCTTTTTTTGTGCGCAGGTGCTACATCATTATACTGTTTGTGGCTTTTATCCTATTTGGCCGCTCAAGGTCACAAAAACTCTCTTAACTTTTTCATTGAGTGCAGAAAATGGAATTGCCCAGGGGCTGCCACCATGAAGCAGTGGAGAATAAATTATTTCAGGCAGACAAAGTGACTGAAAACAAGAAACAGCAAGAAAAGGAAAAAAAGTTAGGTGTGGCCTCATCGAGAGTTTTCATTGTCTGCCTGGTCCTTGGGATGAAGCCAGACAGGTCATATTCTTTAGGCTCACTGGTGGATTCTCTTTAATGTGCATGACCATGATGCAGAGTGAGTGGTGGGAAAGGTACAAAGCCTCGGTGGGATTTCATGGCTGCAGTGCTGCTGGAACATTCTCCTCCTGGGTGTTGTGCTCAGCTCAGACACAGAAACAGAGGGGGAAACAAAGAGAGGGAAAGTTGCCAGTGAGTTTGACTCACATTGAAAGAGAAACGGTTGCACGTGCCCCTGCTTGCAGACGTACTTTCTAAAATCACACCTAGTTTGTAAGACACAAAATGGCTTTCGTTCTGTAGGGGATTAGTGACGGTTTTGCCGTGCAGCCGTATGTCAATGACATTTTTAGCACCGACTGAAGTCAATAATCAGCCCTGCTTTGTGCATCATACTGCAGAATCCTGCTTAGACCTGCAGACATGTTATCAGCATTTGATGAGATGTAATTTGAGGTTTCAAATCATACCTGATTAAAATTGTACCATATTGTTTCCTTTTTATCCTGGTCACATTCAGGGATCATCCTCCATCTGGATGTTGTCTGCATCTTGTTCTCCTCACACTTTACTTCTTCTTACGGTCTTAATTATAAATAATAACTCATCAAAATCAGGATGAACATCAGCATTTAAAATGATTAGCCAGAGTGGATCAACAACTTTAAATCATTTTTCTGAGACACACCATTTCCCCCTGGCATCTGTGTCAGTGCATCTCCTCCTGGAGGAGTTCTCGCAGCTGTTTTGTAAATCGCTCGTGTAGTTTTGAGATGAAGGTCATTTGTCTTGAGTTAGAGATGAACAATTTTACAATTCTTCTCAGTGTCAATGGGTTTAATTGAAAACCTGTCTCAGGTTGTTTTTTTTTTTGATTGATTTTCTTCTGTGCAGCAGACATTACAAACTAAAAAAAAACCAAAACAATATTTTTGGACAGCTAAAGATTATTCACTTATATTCATGGGAAGCATTTCCTATTGGCCCCTAAGCGAAAGGATTGATCAAGGTATTCATCATATTTGTATTATTTTAGTCAGATCACAGTTTTGGTGCAGTGGATTTCTCCCACAGTTTAAAAGATTGCAGTAAGATGTACTGCATGGTATAATATGAATATATAAACATTTAAAACCTTAATTACATTTGTCGAAGAGATTTTAAACTAAATCCTACTTTATTTTTGTGCAAAATTATCAACAAACACCAACAAACAGGTAATTAAAATAAAAGTATTGAATAATCACAATACAAATTTAAAGGATGTCTTAGAAATGAAAAAATACATATAGAGAGCTGCTCTGTATCCAAAGTTGTGGCACAGGTTTTTTTTTTATTTTTAATGAATGTCTTTATAGATGTCTTCTATAATGTAGATCTTAAACCCTTGTTGAAATCATGGGTAACAACTCTATATACCATTTCCTATGTCTAGTAATATAGCACTTGATATTGCATCACTATCCACTGGTGAAAACACTGAAGTATGTGATAAGAGCTGTGTGTTCAGGTGCAGGGAGACCAGATCAGGATAACTGCTGTGTCAAACACTTGGTTCTATCAGTCTGTCAGTAGAAGACAAGGCCCACGGTGCTCTGCTGTGTGTCCTGTGGGGTGTTTGGATAGATTGTCCATCAGAAAAAAATATCTCGGCCCATTTTTCACCACTCTTTAGGCAACAAGTCAGATCTGCCTTTTCTTGTCCACTGAGGAGTCCATTTCTGCAGCAACAGACCACTCCACAGAAACTGGCAGGTTCACAGTCATAAAGTTGTTAATGGGGGGGTCTCTTCTACACAAAAGAGCCTTTTCACACCACTTAAGTGCAGCCCTGACTTCTTTGTACGGGGCAGCATCTTGATCAGACCAGTCCAGTTTATTGAAGCTGTCAACACTTTGGTACTAGATAACTTGTATCCCGGTTAGAGATCAGTTCTACTACTGCAATATGAAACCTTTACAGTATTATTCTTGTTAAAATGTGAGCCCCCACCCTCTAACCCGGCCCATACATACATACGGAATTTTTTTTTTTTGATGATGCAAGGCTCTTACTTATGTCATTTACAATGCAGACATTCTCGTACAGCAGTGCTTCTCAATTTTTTTCTGTTACGCCCCCCCAGCAAGAAGAAAACAATTCGCACCTACCACCCCTCCACCCACTCTCTACCGCAACTATAAATAACAGCATTTGTCTATAAAATAGTTATAGCTACACCTCTGCATAGCATTGTATCCTTGTTAACATAAAGAAAACAAAAGGAAAGAGATATCGTTCAACTTTCAAGCATGTGCAATTACACTTTAGCATGGGGGGCCCCGAGGGGGACTCGCCCCACACTTTGAGAAGCACTGTCGTACACCAATAAAATGTACGAAAAATAGAAAATAACAAGAGGGGGCAAGAGCTTTGAACACCACTGTACACTTCCAGTTACTCATTAAGTCTGAGTATGATTTTTTTTTTAGATTTTTTTTTCAGACAGACAGACCTTTTTACTTTACCCAGTTGTTTCCAAAAATATTGTTAAATGATTGTTTAGTTGTTTTAAGTACTGTTGCATTAAATTACTCTCTTTTAATCATTTAAATTATAAATTTATTCACCGAGGTGTGCTCTGAGCCTGGTACCAAATAAACCACAGACCAGGGGTTGCCATATCTGGCAGCATGAGACTTGTCTACCATTACAGATTAATGTGTTATGGTTGATGATAGAATCCAAATTACGAAAAAGGAATTTAAGCTCAGGTTCTATATTATCATCAGATGTGTGATGATATTTTTTCTCTTTTCCTCAGAGTCCACTGTTTTCATACCATCGTCTGTATACAACATTGAGGAGGACATTGGTGAGCTGCTGATCCCAGTGCGTAGGAGTGGTGATGTCAGTCAGGAGCTCATGGTCATCTGCTACACCCAGCAAGGTAACACAGAAAGCAGGGCTGAGAATGCGGTACTTGACTGAGCTCTGTCTCCCAAATAGAAATTGTCTGAGCCTTGAGAGACTCTGGTGACGTTTGAGAATTGACTGTGCTGCTGTGCTGTGCTCCTCTTTACTTGGACACAGTGCCTATCAAAATTTTCCCATTTGTGCTACGGGAGCATATGGTGAATGTAAAAAAAAAATATATATTGTATGTAAGGGAAATGAAGTGGAGCTGTGCAAATTGATTTTTTTTTAGTGAGAATGGCCTTTTGGAACTGGAGAAATGAAGGGGAGACAATTTATTATTTCTCATTTTTATTTGTCATTGACCAGAAACCAGACACTTGTCTGACTCACATCTTTTACTTGATGCTCGCATGTTTATTGACAGGCTGAGCTGTTACATTTACAGTCGATGCAGACATAAAAAATAGCATGCCCAATGGACTACATAAAAAACCTATAAATGGTTAAAAACATCCAGGAGAGGTTTCATTTTTGGCAGATTGTAGAAACACCAGTTTCACAACTGCCAAGGGAAGGTGGAGAAACAATTGTGTCTCTGGTGGTTCCTGCTGATTGTTTTTCTGAGGACACCGTCATAATGATACAGCAAAAAGCAAGGTGCCAAAATATGAAGGTTCAATTCCTCTGAGTCAGTTCCTGGAATTTTTTCTTTTATTATTTAATTATCTTTTTGCCGGCTCCCTTCAAAGAAGGCACAGCTCCAGTGTCACTGTATTTAGAAGCGTCATCAATCATTGAATCACATGATAGCTGTGATTGAATCACAATTAATCAGGATAGAGCAACAGTCCATATGAACAAAACATTCATTCATTATTCTTGTTGTCCCTTGGCGGGTCGGAGGGGTAGTGCCACCCAAATCACACTCTACCATACAGTGAGCCTTCCTGTAAGGGGGTGAACAAAAAAATACTGTTCTTATTTAATTTTTATATATTGTCATGATACTGATCAATAACTGATTTAGGTTAAAGATTTTATCATCTTCGAAACCTACAGCAAAACTAAAAGAGAGAAGCTTTGCCACAAAAATCTAAAGGATGGAAAGAAAGCAAACTTTTTGTCATTGTGACATTGTTATTCACACCACTGCACTCACCTCTGTATTCAACACATCACCAAAGTGAACAGTGGGCAGCATTGAGCACCAGGGGAGCTGTGGGTGGGGACAGTGCCCTGGCGTAACCTGGGAGTTGGTGGATTCAAACTTTAAACCCTCCAGACCCTTGTCCGGTTCCTTAACCACTAGGCCACCACTGACTAATGTATGACTAATGGCTCAGATTCTATAAATTTCCAAATGACTTTGACTACTTTTTTAGGAGTTGTACACCACAACAACACCAGTATTATCTATTACCAGCTTTTTTATCTATTGCCATGTTAGCTTTGGATTCATATGTAATAACTCCTTCCCCTCTGGCTTCTGCTTCAGTTTCAGCCACAGGCACCGTTCCCACCACAGTGCTGTCCTACTCTGATTACATCTCCAGGCCTGAGGACCATCACAGCATCTTGCGCTTTGACAGAGGAGAGGAGGAGAAATCCTGTCGGATTGTCATCATCGATGACTCCCTGTATGAGGAGGAGGAAAGCTTTAATGTCACCCTCAGTATGGCTATGGGTGGACGTCTGGGCTCAGAGTTTCCTACAGCGAAGGTGACGATCCTCACAGACACCGATGACGGTAAGAACATTTTACTGGATTTCAGTGTAAAATTAGAGCTCCAAAGTCTGGTCCTGGGGATAAATCGATCATCGTTGTTTTGTTTGGTTTCTACTGGCCTGAATTTCATTTTACAAATATTCTATAATTTTATTAAATAATTTGATACCATTAAGAAACACTACATATATTACCTCATGTCAGCTATAATAAGGATATTTTTATTTATTTGATTATTCTTATGTTCCTCTTCTGTGAAACCCTATTTTTAACGCTTTTAATCTGACTCCTCTCACAATTTTGGGGGGTCTCCAAAAGGTGGGTTGGAAAAAAAACTAGAGAAAACAGATTGAGATGGTTTGGACATGTTCAGAGGAGGGACAATGGATACATTAGAAGAGGAATGATCGTAGCGATGGAGCTATCAGGTAGGAGACAAAAAGGAGATTGATGGATGCAGTGAGGGAGGACATGGAGGTAATTGCAGTCAAAGTAGAAGATACCGAGGACAGGGGAAATGAAAAATATTGACTGTGTGGAATCTCTGAAAGAGGGACAGGCCGAAAAGAAAAAGATCGAACCGTCTTGTCTTGTCAGAAATTATTTTTCCAGAAAGTGTGGTAAAAATTTGTTTATATATTTTACTAGTTTTAGTGAAAAATAATTTCAAGAGTGACTGCAGAATTTTATCTCATTTAATGTGGTATTAAAGCTCTGAAATCGAAAGTGAAATCTATTCTATTAATGAGACCTAATGGTTAAGGCTGCTTTTCCATTAATGGGTCGCGGGGGCAGCAGTCCAGGTGCAGGTGCAGGTGCAGGTGGTGAGCCCACTGGAAGTAAACCGCCCTAACCGGGATTCAAACTTGCCCAGGAGGTGAACCCTGGGGTTTCACACCAAAGACAGAGACCTCACCTCTGGGCCAGATTGAACGGCTTTCATACAATACAATAATTACAAATAATATCTATTTTTTATTCAACTAAATTGAATAGTTTTTAGTTTGATCCTGTGTTTGAATTCTTAAGCAGATTTATGATCAGATATTTTACAAATACAAAGACACGTTGGCCCCTGTGGCCTGTGCAGACAGTTAGTTTTCCATTCATTTCAATCTCGGTTTAGTTAAACCCTCGGGGAAAGGAGTTGCTGTGGTGCCTGGCTAATGGTTTTTTATTATAGTTTGAGGTGTTGCAATTTTTCTACAGTCTTCTTCTCTGCTCTGAAAGGAATAAGTTCCCTGACAGTAGCTGAAAATAGGCCTCACTGCTTGTGAAGACAGTATAAATTCACGCGGGCAGACAGAACAGGTACAGACAGGTGGATAGACACACAGAAACTACGATGGTGTGCATCACAAATGTGTGTGAGATTTTTCACTAGAGTGTATTCCCGTACATGTGTGTGTTCGTGCCTCTTAAAGTCTGAGAGAGGTTAGAGTTTTAGTGTGTGAAGCTTTTCTCGCTGCAGGCGAGGCCTTTATCGCGTATCTGCAGGCTGAGACTGAACGTCTCCCGCATCTTCCTGATTCTCCTTTGTTCCCCAACACCTGACAGCCATTCCTCAATTACCTATCACTCCCACCATCTCCGGAAGTACCGCTGTGAAGTCAAGGCCGTGTGATCGCAAGCAAGGCACCGCCGGGTCTTAACCTGATAGTGACAGTGGAATCTTTTTTTGTCCTAAATCCAAATAAACATAGAGCTTGATAAGGCACAGTTCGGCTTCACACCTGTTATTTGTTTAAAAATAGAGAACCACAACTATTTTAACATGACTTTACTCGGCCATCTGTAGGAAGAAATTTCATTTGAAGATTACTTTCCTCCTAAGCTTTTCTGAAATCACTCAGGATTGAATAGTTGTTTGGATGTATTCTATTCCTGAAATTATTGTTGGGGTTTTCTTGGCTTTTATTGAAATTACTTATTTAGATTTTTGTATTTTGGTTTTATTTTTACTCTCTACAATTTGACAATTTTGCTATATTTTTTCACTGTCGCAATTTTTCCTTCCTATCTATCAGGTTAATGTTAATGATCTAACAACGACTCATTTTAGTTTCACAGATGTCCGTCAACCCTGTTTCTACCTTCTAGTTTCTAGTTTTTATTTAACCCTTTATTTTTTTTACTTTTTTTAATTCATTTAAAAATGTTTACTTTAATTATTTTATGGAATTTGAAGCATTTATCTATGGAACAACAAAGCATTTTCCTATGTTTTATTCACTAAAATCTATATTGATGACTAGTAGTGAAAAAAGAGGCAGTGGTTATTGAATTGCTGAAGGTTAATAATAATAAATCTATCTATCTATCTATCTATCTACCTACCTACCTAAGACTCTCAGTTCTCAGTTGTATCTCAGTCATTATTAGCTTATCCGTTGCATGGGGCACCAGTCTCCACGACTGCCAACCAAATCACACTGCTGATTGTTCTGTGAGCCTTCCTGTGGGTGGGGAACCCACTGCAGGTTATGCAGTTACGGTGCAATGCTCAAAGCACCTCAGTGACAAACTTGTAGCGGGTAGATTTGGGAACACTTATTGATCTAAAATCTATTCTATTTTGTTATTGGAAAATATAACTCCAAAATATGTGGAGATGCTTCTCTAACCCTGTATGCCCCCGGTTAGAGAAGCATCTCCACATATTTTGGACTTTCTGCCCGGCCTTTATATGAAACAGGTGAATCATCGTGCAGTAACAAGAGAGAATAAGCCTAGGTGCTTCTCGAAAATTAAAATGACTCAGACTGACAAGCAGTTTTAGCAGCCTGCACTTTCTGTGTCAGCTCTCTGTGTTATCATGTTTTCTCAGCCTCCATCTGAGAGCGGCTAGCTGTCAGTCAGCATCTCGTAATTCCTATCAGTTTTTCAGAAAGGCTGCAAACTCATGAGTTCAGTGTTGTGGAAACATTGGTAGACTCTGTTTTCTATTGTTTTTTTCTCAAATCAGAACTGGTTGCTTTAAGGACTTCAGATGAGTCATGGAGAGAAGTCCTGCCAAAGTGCCTTTCTGTGTCACTCTCTTCACCTTATTGTGAAGAGAGACTACTATCAGATTGATGTCTGTTCAGATACTGTATGTGCCTCTTATATGCACAGCCACCTCTAAAATATAATTTGGAATGGGTGATAGAGGTGTTTTGCTTGCCAGCTTCCGCTTAATTAAAGGAACATGAAGAGTGAGGGGAAAAATGGGCTGGTGTCAGACCTTCTTGTTCCCCTGAAGGAGGCGTTAATGAAAAGACTTCAATGGAGCTGAAATAAATGGTAAATAGCTTTGAGACAAACAGAGCAAAAGCAATCTCCTGTGTGGAAAAGTTGGAAAAAATTGTTTTAGATTTATTCCTTTTCACTCAAACAGCTAGGTATTAAATTCGGTCAAATAATTCACACGATTTCCCTTTGTTTTTAGTTTTTACATTTTTGGGTGGATATTGATCAGTGAATGAACATGTTGATAAATCAGACATAACGTTTTTTTTGATCAGCAAAAAAGGGAAAAATACAGTAATGGAGAAAAGAGAAAAAAAATCTATAAACTTTATTTATGCAGCCAGGACATTTGACAACAAGGTATTTTATCCTGTATTTTAAGTAGCTATACAACTGGAAGAGGTGAAATAGTTACTGACGTAGAGAAACTTTCTGCTGATGTTGGCTGTAGGTAACGCCACCTACAGCCAAGAGCACAAAAACAAATACAGGCCGTATGTAGCCTATGTAATGGGGATGAAGGAAATTAGTTTCACCCAAAGAACATAATTCCACTAATCAACAAAAACACCCTTGGGCTAGTATTATGCTGCAGGGATGTCATGGTTGCCAAAAATAATATTGTGATGATGGAGGAACGGTATAAGAAGTACAAGAAAAGATAATCTGAAATAAGTCAGCTGTAAAACCACACTGGTTAAGATCTACAAAAGAAATAGTGTAAATAATCAAAATAAAATAACTTGAAAACGCATTTCAAGGGCATTTCATTTAAGATTTATTTTTATTTATTCACAATGTTATTTATTGACGCTCTTCAGGTAAAGGTTTCCACAAAATTTCTCAAACAACTGCAAGCTGCGATAACAAAAATGAGATCTATGATTATGAATCTGATCAGTACAGTACATATATATATATTTATATATATACTTCTAAAAAATATTCATCAGAAACCTTTTAAAAAGGTGCCTCAACTTGAAATAGTTTTTTTTATGGTACGTCTGGAACCTTTAGATTTTACAAGTTCCCCGGGTATTTTATTGGGATGTGCAGAGACAGCTGTTCTTCTGAAAAACCTACTGTTTACCTATCGACACAACATCTGCACATAAACGTCTCCATCCTCTCAGCTCCAGCTCTAAAGAAACATGTTCTTTCTTGCAGAGGTAATTGCTGTTTGATACTGACTCTGCATCCGGGAAAATGTTTTTGGTGGCTGCTGATGTGAGACATGAGGATTCTTGTCCAGCAGGACTTGACTCGTGCCTTTACTGTTCTGTGTCAGTTACCTGTAAATTTTGTTTCAGTTCTGAGCTTGTGATTAGGACATGTTTTAAAGGTGGGCAGGTCCTGTGCGTGCAGAGTGTTTCCTGGATGGGGATCAATTGGAGGGCAACCCTGTCATCATGTTTCCCAGATTTCCACTTATTCTGATATGAACAGATGTCTACACCAGTAGTGCCCAATCACTGGGCCGGGGACCCATCCTGGTCCGTAGGTGAATTGGTGCCAGGCCGCTGAGAAATAATGTTTCCTTTTGGCCCCATCTAGTTATTACTTAAACTTAATCCATAACAACAAAAGAACTTAACAATAGAATGGCTAGGATTCCATCATCGGTAATGCAACTATATTTGATCAGGAAATATTTTTTCAGTGAAGACACCAACAATAAACTCAAAATGACGCAGAGTCATTTAAACAGGATTCTAACCTTTTATACCGGTCTGGTAGGAGAAAATTATAGGCTGTGTGCACCTGAGAAATCCTTGATGTGCCCATGTACAGTTAATTCGAGTAGGAAGATTTTATAGGTAGGAAAATTTATTAAGGGGTATGGCCGGTCTGTGGCGCAAAAATGGTTGGGAAACACTGGTCTACAGTATGCTGAGATGCTAGGTTTATAGACTAGAAGTCCCTGAAATAGGGCTATTAACTAAATATGTAGCTGCTAATTCTGTCATGTGAAGTATTACTATGATGATGATAAAAAAAATGTGAAGCACATAGAAGGCAAAAGAGCATCTGCTACAGGGATCAACTCAATCTCAGTGTTGCAGAAGCCACACAGCACTGTGGGAATGCCACGCAAAGTTCAAGTGAAATTAAGCAGTCAGTGGAAGTGTAACTGAGCCCCGAGGGACTGCTGTGTCTCTGCTTGTGTCTTGTCTTTCATTTAATGCAACAGCAAAAAAATTATTATAGTGTCTGTTGCACAAACGCATGCATGACAATAGGTGTACACTAATATACATACAAGGGCTTTCATTTTTGATCTATGTTGTATGTTTTATTTCCCCAGTGGAAAATATTATCATCTCTTTATGAATATATTACCAACTAATGAAAAGCAGATTCTTTATAAGGACAATATTATATCAAGTATAATTGACATAACAGACATAATGTCAGTGAAACACTACATTGATTCTACCCAGTGAAATAGTAAATTGTTTTGATTACCAGCTCATAAAAATAGCATTTTTTAAAATAAATATACATTTAAATACATACATTCTAATTACATTTAATGTAAAAAGTATATAAAGTTGTCAAAGTAAAAAATAAGTTAACTTTAATTCAGTTCAAAACTCCCACCACCCACCGTATCATTTCAAGGACAAAGCTTTCAGTGTTTAATACAAGAAAAAAAAAGAAGAGATAGAAGAAAAATTTTAATAAAAAATCAACACTGAACCAGGAGGAGACTGTGAATCAGGGCTTTGAGAGATATACGATTTACCATAAAATGTGGAGAACAAATTTATAAAATATTATTATAAAGTCAACTTTCACATGTAGCGGGCCGCAAAATCTCATCCCACGGGCCGCAAATGGCCCACGGGACAATATTTTGCACCCTCCACCCCTGCTGTAATTATTTAGATAAAATAATTAAACCAAAATAAATAATGTACTAAACTTGAGATCAAACAAAAATCATTGAGTAAATCTTTGAGTAAACCTGCAATGCAAGTGATTCAAAAATAAAAATAATTTCTCCAAAAAAACTCTTAAGATATTAATGACACAGGGTGGGTAACTATTCATGTCTGCCTTTAAAACTTAAGCTAACAAAGACTCAGAATTCTGCCTCTTGTCTTCATGCATTCATGTAACTTTAGATGTGCTTTGTGGATGTGGAGGCTGCTGTGGCAGGGCTGTCAGAGCCACTAGTTTACCTTTCACTTAATGGGCCGAGGCTCTTTGATGTTCACAGTTGTCTCAGAACAGACCTTATCTGATTACCGGACTCGAACTGCAGAGCCCTGAGTTCCTGGCTGCCAACCTCAGGCTTGCAGATCTGATTACTCCTTCTACTGGGACCCATTGCAGGCAGCCAAAACCATCTTTGTTTGGTTTCTCTGTGGAGAAAGGTTTTGGCAGCCGTGAGAGTCTTGATGCAACACTCATTGTCTGGGCTGTCTTTTCTCAGACCAGATTAAACTATAAAACTTTTCTTCTGTCCCTTTGCTCAAGCTTGATAGCAATAATATATCAAGCACTTCTGACGGCCGCTCAAGCCACAGATCCAAGAGTTTGCCAAAGTATATAAATATATATATATAGATTGTGGTTCCAATAAAGTAAAGGCAGAATGACGCACCTTATATTTGATATATGCAGATGGTATGGTGTCTCCAAGGTTCTTTTAACACAAGACTTGTATCAGTGGATCACTCTTCACTCACCTGTTAATGCTGCATGAGTTCCATACAGATGATGATATATTTAGCCTTCTATTATAGTCGGTAGATGTTAAGGTTTCCTGATGCCATTAAGTATTTTCACATTTTCTTAACAAGTTGTCACACTAATCCAGTACTTGTTTTATAAAATGGTTAGTATATAATAAAAAAAGTTAATTAAACAGCAAAGTACATCTTGTGGCAATCCTTGGGGATCACAACCCAGGGGTTGAGAAACACTAAACTATTTTTGTTTTAATTAAAATATCACACAGAGTCTTGTCAGGAAAAAAATTAATAAAGCAACCTGGGAAGGTGTTAAGGCCTCAACCATGTAGTATTCAGGATGGAAAGGAAGGAGAGAGAGAGAGAATATTTGCATATTTAGCACGGAGACATTAGTTTATTCAGTGCTAGGACATTAGTGAAGTCATTGCTACGATGTGGCTCCAAGTGTTCTGTTAATTTTCTCATATTGGCAACTGAACAATTCTGTTCTGTTACAGTAAGGCTTGATTCTGTCCCTGTTGTTAAAAAAACATCCAAAATGCTGACTGCGTTGATCTACTTCAACAAACAACCCACGAGAGCCATTAGACACTGGGCTAAAGAGGGAAAACACATAACAATGGCTGAATGCTGCACAGCAGGCTCATGTTTTCCGGTGTGAGCACAAGTAATTAAAAAAAGTACATTGGTATCAGGCCATCCCTGCTCAGCACTATGTGAACACAGTGGTCCTTTGGTTAACAGCTCACTGCAGCTGCACATGAGCAAAAATAAAGACCTTTGGTACGAGTTATATCATTGAACTTGGTTTTCTGTTTGTAAATTGCTGTCTGAAACTGTCTGTCTGCCACGTATTGACAATGGCACCTAATACTGGCCAATTAAAAAAGGTGACATCAGGATAAGCTAGTTGCTGATTGGTTATTGCACAACAATCTAACTTGATTTGTGACTCTTAAAATGTGTTATTCACTTTGCGTCAGAAACTACAATTGCACGGCGTGTTGTCGCGCCATTTGCATTGATTGGCTGTGTGGAGCAGCCGCTCAATTGTCGTAAACAGCATATTGGTCTCTCTCTCTATCTCTATTTATCTCCTTACAGCGGCAGGCCGTGCAATTCAACCATAGTCCAACGTCAAATTAAGACGCCTCGTAATGACATCAGTATGACACCAGGACTTGAAAATTCCCACATATACATTATATCACCCTATCTATTGGCTCATTAAGCAACAATCAATTATTCCCAGTACTTTTGAAGGCTAATGCTATAAGCCGCGTCTGTTCGGTCATATTTCTACCATACGTTTTTATATGCTTCAATACCGAAAATGAGTATTCAACAGAGGCAGTGGATACAGGGATGGTTACTTTACACATGCCAATGTGTAAAGTTGCCCCATACTCCCACTCAGATTTTTAATAGAAAGAAAATTCTGTTTTAAGCCCGGGAAAATCAAACAAGATGATGTTGTCAGACTCCTGGGAGAGCACATTCTATCACGGGACACGTATATGTTGCCTTCTTCGTAGGGCCAGCTAGAAGGCCCTGATGTCGCAATCCCGTGAGATGATTGGTCTGAGTGCAGTAGACTGAATGAGCTGTGTCCATTCACTTACAGTGGGCATGGCCTGCACTTTTGATCCTGAAGGCTCTGGCACACTTCATGGAACACTAGCTGGCTGACATATTTTTGGATAAGAAGTTTTTAAAAGTAAAAACTCTTTTCATATTAATAAAATAATAATAATACACTTTATTTAAAAATATGTATGAACAAATGTTTTCTTAAAATGTTTAGGCCAGCACCTAAAAAGCAGTGCTGAAAAATGAAACATGGCACACAGTGATTTGCCTTCAAAGACTGTATTTCATTTTGAAATAAAACCACTTACAGTGTCAGTTAACAAACCTGTGTAAATCGAGGCCTCCTGCTAGGCTGGAATAAAATACCACCTAATACCAATTATATTCTTCACAACATCCATAGACCTGCACTGTGAAACTAGCAGAACTAGCAGTAGCCTCCCAGGCGTTCATGCTGAAACGGTGGCCTTCAACTGAAATGGCTTTGTCGATTTCTAAAGCACACCTTTTTTTTCTCTTGATACTGCACATCCTTTCACAGGGACATTAAATCTAGCATGGCATGTACATCTCCGTCTCCCACCTGTCCTTAACACAACATGTAGGCAGCGTCTACAGCAGTGTATGTTTCTTGTAAGGACGCTTCAGCGTTTAAAAGTTAGAGCGGACATATTAACATATAAATAACAGTCACTAAAATAACAGTCACACTGTTTCGGCAATTACTTCCTCCATCAACCAAGCAGCAAGTCACCTTGTAAAAGATAATGAAGGTTTCTTGAGTCCTGATCCTTGTTTGGCAGGTTTTTACTATTTTTCCTCAGCAGGTTCAAACATTAAATCTCTCTTTATATCCAAACCTCAGCTCTTTCACTGATACTAACATGTGTTCTACCTCCCTCATCCTGGTCACTCTCATTAACGCTCCACAGCTCCACCTTATGACTTTAGAAGAGTCACCTTCAGGCATCTACTCTTCTTTTGCTTCCACTTATTCATTTTTATTCACAGTGCTGGTCTTTATCAGTATGTTTTAAACTTGGAATCATTGTGTGCTTTGGTATGCATTTTGTTAAATTAAATTTTTTAAACCTATTTTCCAACAGCTTTTGACGACAGATGTCCTTTTTTCCATTCTCCTGAGTTTGGGAATTGCAGCAGAAGGACACAGAACAAGCCTTTATTATCCCAATTTTTTCCCCGTCGTCCTGCTGCGATTGACCTCAATATGTTGCCAATTTCCTTTTTAGTAATAAGATAAACCATATCAACCATTGTGATTCAACGGAGCGCTGTTTATTTTTTTCCTGTTACTCCTTTGTATTTTGCCTACAGTCTGTTTGTTTTTGTTCTATGCTTTGCTGTCCGCCTCTCGCTGTGATGAGAGGAGTTTTCAGTTCTGTTTAGAAGGTGCAAAGATCCATTGTCATGGAAACCACAACTCTGCCCGTGGCTGTCGCAGTTAACTCAATGTATTCATAATTTGGTCACAGTTGCAGCTTTTTCCAGCTCAGTAATGCTTCCATTTCTAGTGTAAGAACAATATTGAATTTTTCCCATTAACAAAATTGTAAGTATTTGTGCGAAATACTTTTTATTGTAATGTTATGTTCAGGAGAAAATGTATTGCTCCACAGGGACAAAAATATGGTAAAAAGTAGCGAGGCCTGAAATGAAAAGAACTCTATCTATAAAATAAAGGACCAACAAAAGAAAATAGAAAATAGGTCTGTTGTAAGGAACATTGGCAAAATGAACTGCAGAGGGAAAAAATATACTCAAAAATATCATAAGTCAAATGCTATTAAATAGAAACTTTCACTGAGGACTGGGAAATACTCCTGAGGGATTAATAAAGTTTTATCTATTTAACTCTCTATCTGGTAAAACAAGTGCATTATTAGCTAAATGTTAAGTTATTTGGTTAAATTATTCTTCAATCCCCCCAAAAATGTGTTAATGGAAAAGTAATAAGTGTTAGATAAAAGCTTAAAATCATAAAATTGCACTAATCATTAAGAAAAAGCAAGGCTCTTAAAACATAAGACCAGGGAAGATAATAGAACAATGTTAAGGAATCACTAAGAATTTATTTAAGTTTGTTTCAAATAACAGCTTTATTTAGTTTAGTTTTACCAAAGATATCCTTGAAGCATTATGAATGAAACTATGGATTATATATACAGATTACTATATATTATTTAACCTAGCCTGGTTGTTTTGTTTTTGTTATTTCAATGTATGACTTTGACTCTGTGGTGAAGATGTATGTAGGCAGAAGCCCTGGAGCGACCATTTCACCAGCAGCATGATGCATTCTGTCACGATGACATGCCAAGAAAGGGTTAAACCGAGACACACACGGTGAGCTGGGCTGCAGTGGAATCTTTGCAGTGGAGTCTCATAGAAGCACTAATTGCAGTCAGGCAGGCCCGGGCTGGCACAGTGAGCTCTACCTCCTCCAGACCTCCTGTCAGGCCTCCTGTCTACCTCTCAGTCCCATCACTATCGCAGTCAGCACCACCACCACCAACCCAACACCACCAAACTCAAGATCAGGAAACTCAGCTCCGCCTGCAGGCTGTGTTTTGTCTTTTATAGAACTGGCAGGTGTAGAAATCCCCCTCCCTTCCCCACGTGCACCTCCCATCTTAATTCCAGGAAGTGAGAAAGTGTTGTTTAAGGGCCACAATTATTACCTGCTGCTGTTTGGATGGAAACATTCTCTCAATTTCTCCTGTAATCACAGCTAATCACATACTGTATGCTGTTACAGATTAAGCATAGCAATTACACCAGGTATCCTGTGTGAATCAGTCAAGAGGTTCTTACACATCGCAGTCAGACCGGTCCAAAAGCAGGGCCCCAGGCTCATCTTGACTTTTACTTTTTTGCCGCGGAAACATTTACCTGTACATTTTTTTAGCCCTCAAGGGTATTTTTGGTTTTTGATTCTTTTTGTTGCCTTTTATTTTTTACCAAAATGAAAAGGCCTTTTTGGGCTTACACTTCCTTTCGTTTATTTTTAAGGAAATGGAGATACTATTTGGTCAGATACCTCTGATGAATGTCTTTTGCTTACTACTGTGATCGCTGACCACAACCTTGGCTACTGCTTTCTGTAGTCTCTCTGTATATTGAGTAAGAAAAATTCTCCCATTGTGTGTAATTTTCTTTTTGTCCACAAAAATATGTTTGGTCTTTAGTCTCTGTATGTGTCCCTGCACTGATTTCACAGATTAATGTTCTCAGCACTTCTAAGTACGGGCTGAACCTAATACTGTAAATGTAGAGATTCCAGTTCTCCTATAGCTGTTTTTAATACATTAGAGCAGTGGTCTCCAACCTCTGGGCCGGGGACCGATGCCAGTGCGTTGGTAAATTGGTGCCTTGACAGAGAGAAATAATGTTTCCTTTTTGCCCCATCTGATCCATACCCATATCAACAAAAGAACTGAACAGTAGAATGGCAATGATTCCATCATCAATAATGCAACTATATTTGATTAGCAAATTTTTTTTCAGAGAAGACGACAACAATAAACTCAAAATGACGCAAAGTCATTGATACAAGATTCTAACTTTTTATACTGGTCTGGTAGCAGAAAATTATAGGCTTTGTGCACTTGAAGAATCCTCATGCACAGTTCATTCGGGTAGGAAGATTTTATAGGTAGGAAAATATTACAGAACTGGAAAATTTAATTTTATTAAGGAGTATTTATCTGACACAACTTAACAACTGGTTCGTGAGAATAGTACTAGACATTTAACAGGTCCGTGGGGCAAAAAAAAATGTTGGGGAACACTGGAGTAGAGTAATCAATTTTTTCCGACTTGCTTCAATACTTCAGTACGGTAAAGCACTAAAATTGTCTAGAACTTTACATTTGATTTAAGTCTATTCATGATCCTGATAATATTACATCATGACCTGTCCTTGACAAATATTTATTTTCATTTCAATCATTTTCTTCCTTCTGCCTCTTCTCTTTCCAGCTCCTGTCTTCTACTTTGGGAACACAGACTATCATGTGGACGAGAGCGATGGCTACGTGGAGATACAGGTGTGGAGGACAGGGACGGATCTTTCCAAAGCAGGAACCGTCACCGTGCGTTCCAGAAAGACAGAACCTGTCTCCGCCGAGGGTATGTGTCCATGCTTATGCGCCTTTCTCTTTTGGGCCGGCTTTTAATAATAGCCTTAAGTTGTCGCCCTGTCACTCAGGAGTGCAAGGAGACGTTATCGCTGAATATTTAGGGCGGATGAGCAGGGGAATGTAAACATTGTTCTAGGCGAGCTGAGTGGAAATCAATGGCTTTTCTGTCAGTGTCTTGGATAAACCCAGCGAAGATAATACTGGTCTGGGCTTTAGGAATGCATCAGAGCTTGTTCTGTGTGTCAGTAAGTGCCTTGAACTCCATGTCTGGTTGCTAAGTTGCGCCTGGTCAACAGCCTTCATTATTTCCCCCCCTCAGGCATTCCTCCCCTCTCCCCTCTGTATAGTATCATAACATCGCTGCTCTTGTCCATGTCATAATTGTAAAAATGACGAGCATGTAATACCGTGGAGCACATTCAGAATTTTCTTTATACACGTAACTGGGTCATAAGTACACAAGAAAAGCCTGCGGCAAAAGTGTAAAAACCTCAAACGGTTGTCTCTTCAAAGATTGACGTATGAATAACCTGTTGGTGCTCAGGGAGAAATCGGGTTTTTGTAGCACTCCTTTAATCAGGCAACAAATTCCAATCCTCTTGGACATCAACCATGAGATATCATTTTGTCAGCACATACTGCGTATATGGTTCCTGACAGTCTCAAAGGAATTACTGAGGACTCCAAGGACTGCTGTCCAAATATGATCAAATACTCGTACGTCCACTCTCTCTGCTTTGAGCGGATCTGCTGTTTGAAACCTGTCTGACCTAGATTCTCTCTCGTCGAGCAGCTGGTGCAGATTATGTCGGCATCAGTCGAAATCTGGATTTTGCACCTGGAGTCACCATGCAGACTCTACGAGTTACCATCCTAGATGACCTGGGACAGCCTGTGCTGGAGGGGCCCGAAAGATTTGAACTGGTTCTACGAATGCCAATGAACGGGATCCTCGGGGAACCAAGCAAGACTACCATCCTTATCAACGACTCGGTCTCTGATTGTGAGTAAATTAAATGTGGGAATTGAGCATGGATGCATACAGTGAAAGTCTTAATGTATGTCTAAAAAAGTAAAATAAGCTTTAATTGATTCCAAACAGCAAAATCCAAAATGGACTAATTAAACCAGGGATCTCAAACTCAAATAAGTTGAGGTCCACTACACCACTATCAATTCACGGGCTGCATAAGCTATCAATGTTTAATGTAAAAGGGAACAAAAACGGTGTTTTATTACATTTTCCATAGATTCTGTGTAAAACAACACTGCAGATGAGTAGAGACAACAAAAACAAACCAGCAGGAAATGAATGCGAAGAAATCTGAGGACCAGGGTTATGAGAACAATAGGATTTACCAAAAAATGTGGAGAAAAAATCTATTAAATTACTCCCCATATATTTATTGGTGAAGCAGAGAGTGTTATACTGTAGTACAGTCTGTGCTATACTGTATCACTGTCACTGCAGAAAGTCAATAGTGCAACAGAAGAGAGTCCACTTTACTATTGTGTGCATCCAACATGACCATTTCTGGCACCTCTAGAAAGCTTGTGGGCCGCACTAACATTAAACTTTCTTATCAAGGTGGGGGCCACAAAATATCATTCCATGGGCCACAAATGGCCTGCGGGCCTCAAGTTTGAGACCCAGGAATTAAGCTTTGGTGCAGATGCATCATCAGCTTGAATGAACCATGTCCTGTTTTGATTTATTCTAATTTTTTTATTATAAAATGGAAAATTTACTTCAAAAAACATATCGACAGAGTAGCTATGTAAAAAGGAAAAGTTAAATATCTCATGAAGAAGCTATCTGTTTGCGAAATATGGTTGATAACTTCTCCATTTGCATTGGTGTGTTCTATGAACATTATGGATCACTAGATTCCATCACTAGATCACTATTGAACATAATGATATGACATTTACCGATGAGTTGACGTACGAGCTCTTTGTGTTGTTGCAGTACCAAAAGTACAGTTCCGTGACGCCGTGTACGCCGGGAATGAGAATTCGGGTCAGATTTCAGCTGTGGTGTACCGCAGTGGTGACATCAGCTACAGGTCCACCGTTCGCTGCTACAGCCGCCAGGGCACAGCCCAGGTCATGATGGATTTCAACGAGAGGCCCAACACAGATGACTCCATCATCACCTTCCTACCAGGTGGTGTACAAAGAGCCAGGCTCATGTTGGGTTGTGTCAGTGGTGTTGTTTTTGTTAAAGTAGTTTCTGTTTATTCTTTCCCCTTTAGGGGAGATCGAGAAGGAGTGTGTGCTGGTACTGGTTGATGACACGGAGCACGAGGAAGAAGAGGAACTGCGTTTGGTGTTAGGAAGTCCCAAAAGCGAATCTCCATTTGGAGCCTCCATCGGGAAGCAGAATGAGACGCTTATCAAGATTAAAGATGAAGGAGATAGTACGATATCTGAAGTTGTAGTTCTTCACACGGTTCACACATAACAGTTTTTATTCTATAAACTAATTTGAGAAAGCATTTGATGTTGAACATTTTTAGTTTTAGATCTAAAGCAAAACAAAAATAAATTTGATCACTGACTGGTTGCCTTGTCAAAAAGTCAAAAAGTAATAATTATTTTAAAGTTGCTAAGTTGTGTTTGCAGATCTCATGACTGCTCACATTCTCATGTAACAAATCATTACAGAAGAAAAGTCCATTTTGCTTCAAATATTAAGATTAAGCTTCATGTAGACCAATGTTTTTTTCTCTTTTTTGACTCGAAGTGACTCTTTGCCATTTATAGTTAAAATGAGTGCTTTACAAATATAATTTGGACAAGTTTGTCCTGCTGCAATACAAAGTTGAATGTGCCGTATCTGGCCCCCAGGCCTTAGTTTTGTCCATGTTTGTTCTAGTGTCAGTTTCCTACATTTTTAAATGCATGGTTTTATTAATATTTATGTGGCTAATGCTGGCAAATAATTAGTTACAAAACTAAAAGACTAGATTAAAAAAATAAGAATGTCTCAAAAGGAACTGAAGTCCAAAGCTGCTCAAACAGTACAGCTTTATTGTGAAAGTCCAAATTGTCAATGATCCCCAACCCTGTTTAAAACTGTATTCTCTCCTCTCTCAGAGTCAGTAATCAGGTTCGGAGAAACCAAATTCAGCGTGAATGAACCGAAAGAAAGTGGACAAGTGTCTGTGGTGAAGATTCCTGTGCTGCGTGTGGGAGACACATCAAAAGTATCTGTTGTCCGGGTTCACACAAAAGATGGATCGGCCACCTCAGGGGAGGACTATCATCCAATATCTGAAGGTAAGGAAAGATGCCAGGCGACGTTATCCGCAGATCAGGAGTCTGAGGTTTTGCTAAAAAAATCTCTCCCTTTGCTGCAGAGATCGTGTTCAAACATGGTGACACCCAGCACTACGTGGAGGTAGAGATTTTATACGATGGTGTCAGAGAGATGAGGGAGTCTTTTACTGTTCATCTAAAACCTGATGAGAACATGGTGGCAGAAACAAAGGTACAAGTTTGTCCATATTAGCCCAGATTTACAAGTCTGTTCTGTGTCACACAACATGGCAGGACAGTCTCGGTCCTCATTCCCGTCTGTCTTCTTGTCAATCAACAGCTGAGCAAAGCCATAATCTATATAGAGGAGACGAACAGCATGGCAGATGTCACCTTTCCCTCGGTGCCTCGGGTGGTTTCTCTGCTGCATTATGATGACATCCACAGGACCAGAGACTCCCTCCCTGTGGCTGGATATCCTGTCATTTGTGTCACTGTATGTCACATGTTGTGTTTATTAAGTGACTGACTTTCTGCGTGGAGTTTAGATGTGTTACGTACAATGCAGTTGATTTCCATCTGAACTTTTTCCTACTGTAAACTCGAAGTGAGTAACTTAATGAGGATTTTACGTAACACAGAAACATGTCAAAAAGCTAAATGTTGACTAAGGCCAGTGGTCACAGTAGATTATTATATCAAAATAATATTAATAATTGCAAACAACAAGGAAACACCTTTTTAAATACAAAATAAATTATTGAACTAATCATCCTGTATTGTAACAAATGCACATTATAAAGACATTACATTAATAGGAATAAATACCAGCTACAACAAGCAATGATAATCAAAGTTAAGACTTAATAAAGAAAAGAATTGCTGAAAAGGAATTTAAAACTAAAGGTATAAGCTAGAAGTTGAATGAAATTAATGTTCCGAGTAAAATACAGAACCATTGCCAAAAAGCCAAAATTAGTCTAAAAAAACAAAAATGAAGACAGAATATATCATAAAATTATCAAAATCAAAATCCTATTGAAAGTTATAATATATCTGTTTTGGCACAGTAGTCAAACTCTGGCCCGGGGACCAAATCTGACCTGCATTGTAATTATATCTGGCCCGTGAGATAAAATCAAATTTGTACTAGATTTTGCCCACCATGTTTTTTGTTATAGCATAAACAATACCACTGATGTGTGAATTATTTGTCATGTTATTTCTCATATTATTATGTGTTGTATTTTGGTCTAAATAATTACAATAAAAATTAAAATCCTCTTTGTAACATACATAAAAAAAATTTTCTGCTGCAGTAAAGTTTACAGTTTAGTCCATGCTGCTGTTTTTTTTTTTTTAATTTAAGGAAGATTTTCTTTTTGTCTTCTCCAGGCTTGTAACCCAAAGTATCCGGACTACGATAAAACCGGCTCCATCTGTGTTAGCGAAAACATCAACAACACCCTGACTCGTTACCGCTGGCTCGTCAGTGCCCCCACTGGCCACGACAGGGTCACCAGTCCAATGAGGGAGGTTGACTTTGACACCTTCTTCACCTCATCCAAAATTATCACTCTGGACTCGGTCTACTTCCAGGCTGGCTCCAGGGTCCAATGTGCTGCCAGGGCAGTGAACTCGAATGGTGATGAAGGTCTAGAGCTTCTCAGCCACATAGTGTCCATCAGCATGGAGGACGGTGAGTAGAGATACCTTTCCAGCCTCAAATATTTATAGTCTCACTCATGAAAAAAAGCTCAAAAGGCTCAGCAGGCATTGGCTCTCTCCCGACACAGTGGTCTCTGACAGAAAGATTAAAGAATTTTCTGAAGAGAATTTTCGGGGGAAACAAAATCATTCCTTCTTTTCTCCCTGGCGTCTCTGCAGGAATGTGCCAGCCTCGTGTAGCAGGCACAGTGGGAGCTGAGCCCTTCTCTGCCAAGCTGCGCTACACAGGAGGAGAAGACAGTGACCATCCAAACCTCATCAAACTAACTGTCACCATGCCCCACATTGATGGTGAGACCAGCAGACAGAGCCTATATCTGGGAAAACATCACATGCTGAGAGAGGTTGTTTTTCAGAACCTAGACAGCAATTGCATTGTGTTTCTGGTTGTGGAGACAATTAGCTGAAAGACATCACAGATGGGGGTAGAAATACAGGTGAAAGCTGTAACAGCAAACATCAGCGAAAAATAATTACCCCAGTGATTTTGTCAAAATGAATTTTCAAGCTATTTTGGAAACAAACCTTGGTCCCATCGCTGTAAAGCGCCGGTACGAGAAATAATTAAATGATGACAGATAATTAAATGACACAATTAAAACCAAAAAGGTAATTTAGAAGTAGATTTAATGTTGATGTCCATTCATTTATCTTCATCCACCACTAGGGGAGTGGTGTCCTAGTGTTTATGGAACTGGACTGGGGTCCAGAGGGTTCCATGTTGGAACCCACAGACTGTTGCCAGTGAGGTGCACTGAGCACAGCATTGTCCCCATACACTGCTCCCGGGACACTCAAAGCTGTCCACTGTTCATTTGGTGATGAGTTAAGAGGACACATTTTTGTCATGTGCAGTAGTATGGTTCTTTTGCTTTTTCTGTTGCCAGGTCATAGGGGCAGCTGTCCCCAAACTGCCACCCAAATTACATATAGCTCTGGGTTCACCACCTAGTTATGTGGGTCAGGGTGGTACTTTGCTCAGGGAACCTCAGTGGCAACCTGCAGGCCTTGCTGACCCAAGTCTGGTCCCTTAATGCTAGGCCACCACTGCTGCCTTATGTAAAAGTTACATTTAGCAGAAAATAAATAAATAAATGTATTTAGAGAAATAGATATGGAGCTACCAGGTAAGAGACGAAGAGGAAGGCCAAAGAGGAGATTTATGGATGCAGTGATGGAGGACATGGAGGTGGTTGGAGTTGGAGTTGAGGATGCGGAGGACAGGGTGAGATGGAAATTGTTGACTCGCTGTGGCAACCCCTGAAAAATGGGATAAGCCGAAAGGAAAAGAAGATGTAGAAAAATAGATGCCTAAAAAAAATACTTTAAATTGAGACAAATGAGATGATTAAAAAATAATTCAGCTAAGTGGAAGCAGAAATAGAACTGAATAATTTGTTTTGGACCAGATGTCTCACACTCAAATAAGTTGAGGGCCACCACCCACACTATCGTTTCACTGAAAGGCTGCGTCAGCTTTCAGTGTTCAATAAAAAAGAAAAAAATTCATAAAAAATCTGTTTCCCATAGATTCTGTGTAATACAACACTGAACCAGAAGGAGACTGTGAACCAGGGTTTTGAGAACTATAAGATTTACCATAAAATGTGGAGAACAAATCTATAAAATTTTATTATAAATTAAATTTTCAAATCAAGGTGGGGGTGGCAAGATATCATTCTACGGACCGCAAATGCCCCAGGGGCGGCGGATTTAAGAGTCAGAGAGTTAAAAGTGATACTTGGGTTTCGTCTACGTGTCAGATTCCTGGTCTCAGTGTAAACTAGGAGTATTTGACTAAAGCTATAATTCAATACTGTCATACCAATTAAAGACATCAGAAACTTAATTAAATAAATTAATAGTGTAATGATACATATTAAATCTTCAGTAAAAGCCAAAATATTGAATTTCCTAGCAATGAGTTTGACTATGTATTAAAATATTTGTTCACATTTCTCTGTTTAAACACTACTGGTATCTTGATGACCCCAGACTACTTACCATCATACCGCCTTGACAACCATAATCAATCTCTTAACTAGTGTCAAGTCAACAGTCTCAAACATATAGTACTGTTTGTGTCTCAGGGATGCTGCCGGTGGTGTCCACTCGAGCCTTGTCCAACTTCGAACTCACCCTCAGCCCTGATGGTACCCGCGTGGGACACCACCGCTGTTCCAATTTGCTGGACTACACAGAGGTGAAGACCCGCTACGGCTTCCTCACCGACGCCACCAAGAACCCTGAAGTGATCGGTGAGACCGCCCCGTACCAGTTCAGTGCTGCCCTCAGGGGAACCAGCGCGCTGAGATTCTACAGGAACCTCAACTTGGAGGCCTGTCTGTGGGAGTTCACCGGCTACTACGACATGTCTGAGCTGCTCAGCGATTGTGGAGGCGCCATCGGGACTGATGGACAGGTGAGCAACCCCACCTTTTAGCCACAACTCACCTCTAACCCTCCCTTTGTCACCCTGAGACATGAGGCGCACCGTGTTAGGTCAACAGGGCTGTGAAACAGCTCCAGGACAGGAATGTAGACTCAGTCGCTGGAGTCCTGCTCATTTTCATTCCAAAATCCACCTGTATTTCAAATGCGGTCAATCATTTGCAGCCTGCTCGAAGACACAGCCTGCCCTTTTGGTTGTTCTGTGCGAACTTAAAGTAAACAGCCGCCTCAGGAGAAATGATTATCTGTGAAGACTCTAACCCCAGAAGTAACAGCGAACTCAGCACTGCTTAATTCCGTCCCCGCTTGCAGCCAGCAGCCTAATTTAAACCTGTGTATTATTGGTTTGTTTTCCTCGCCGTATGTGGCTCCCACCGCTGGTTCTTCGTAAGGAGATTTCAGTTCCAAAATCCGCTGTCAGTATTAGCATTCACCTAGGTTACCAAACATGCGTTAGCTTCCTTGCAGTTAATTAAGGTGACACGTTGATGAAGTAGAGCCGGGAAGAGGTGCAGTGGAACGTCACCGTAGAACCCTTTTGAGGATTATTAATTAACTCGCCACAGCAGAATGGCTCTGAAGGTGTTTAAGAATGTATATGAGTCGGGTTTCTCACTCCACCTAGCTTAGGGCGCGTTAAATAACAACCCCATCGTAGCTGAGAACTGGCTCTGTCTTTGACCGGAGTTCTGTTGCCACCGGCGGCGTAAAGCAAAGATGATCATGACGGCATTAAACACGCTTAGACACGCAAAGAGTCGCTGCCGGTGATTAAAGTTTATGCCACAGCTTCAAAAGAAATAATATTAGTGATACTGAGCACATTTGTTAAGGTGATAATTATGACACCTAGAGGGCAAGATGCTTGTCCTGTCATTGGGATAAATGTAGTGGAGGCATACATTTTATGTTTAGGCATTACTGAAATTAAACTCTTTTTCTACAGTACAAAACACTAAAGATTAGTAAATATATAATTTAGAAAATGTTTAAAATCTTGTGAAATACCAATTACATTGTATTTTGGATGTAGACTTAGCTAAGACTGGAGCGGTGTACGTCTGCTCCGGTATCACAGTGACCCCCAGTGGGCAGTCAGGCGCAGCGTAGTGACATTTTATGGCGGTAACTCTTCTGTAACACGGTCACAGGAAAAGGAACCAGCGAGTTGTGTCAAAGGCAATGTTCTGCAAATCATTTCACAGGTTGGAGGAAGGAGCAGTTTATCATCACCTCCACCACTCTGTCCTGCTCCACTTTTTACACCAGACATGACTGGAAATTTTGACTGGACACTACAGAAAAGCTGACACTGAGATAAAAAAAAGTCAAGCTTGGCTTTGATTCAGCCAAACAAACTGAAAAAGTTACGGAAATGTTAGTTAAGGTGACGTTGAGGCTACAGTTAAATGTTAGCTAAGGCTACTGTGTTTGAGCAAAGGTTTGCTAGGTCTATACATTTACTATGTACGTGGTTTGTTTTAGCATTAATCCATTTTAAATATATTTAGGGTTAGGGTTAGCTAACCCCATACATTCCTATAGGAATGTTTGATAATATTGGTTGGTTGATTCTCGCCAAATGATGTAATATTGTTTTTTTCCTCTGAAAATTAACAATAATGAAAATCCAGGAACTCCAGGGTTTTGTTAGATTTGAGATGTTTGTGAGGAGATTGATGGATGCAGTGACAAAGGACATGGAGGTAGTTGAAGTCAGAGCAAAAAAGGCATGGGCAAACTAAGGCTGGGGGTCCGAATGCAGCCCGTTGAGCTTTTTAATGCGGCCCGCCAACCTTGTCCAAATTAACAAATGTATTTATATTGTCATTAGGCATCTGCATTTCCCCTGCAATAATATGTTTCGCCAGTAAATGGCGCCACAAAGGGTGATAGATATTTTGGATTTTCGTTTTTTTTTCATGACTTTTACATGTCATTTATTTTTGTTCAAATAAACACTTTATTTATCTGCTTTGGACTTGAACTCGTTGTCCAATTTTAGGAACAATTGTTGCCTGCAAGTCCAAACGTGGGACTAGGGGAGATGGAAAAGGAAAAAAAGGAACAAGCTGAAAGGAGAAAAGAGACGTACTGCAGAATATGATACATTTATGGCATTTTTATTCTCACTACAGGTCCTTAATCTGGTCCAGTCCTACGTCACCCTCCGAGTCCCCCTCCATGTGTCCTACGTCTTCCACTCCCCTGTGGGAGCAGGTGGATGGCAGCACTTTGACTTGCAATCTGAGCTGAGGCTCACATTTGTGTACGACACTGCCATCTTGTGGAGGGATGGTATCGGCAGCCCTCCAGAGGCTGAACTACAAGGCAAGTATTGAACGAACGATGGAAACTTGCATCGAACCTGCGATGTTTACGTTCTTGTAACGAAGTGTGAACGTCTCTATAGGGGCTCTATATCCAACTAGCATGAGGATCAATGGTCAGGGGAGACTGGTGGTCAACTTCCGGACCGAGGCCCGATTCAGAGGGCTTTTTGTTTCAGCTCATCCAGGTACAGGAATTGAGGATCATTTCAGTGTTTTTTTCTGATCAGATTAGCGAATACTGTTGTTAATAAATCTTGCTGTTTCTGTCTGGCTCAACGTCAACTCCTCGTCCTCCAGCTTCACCAGTGTCCTCCATGGTCATGTGTCCCGATCATCCCGGACTGACCTTCAATCTGAGTCTCGTGCGGAGTGAACCCACGTACAACCAGCCCATCCAGCAGTGGACTTTTGTGTCTGACTTTTCTGTAAGCAAATGTGGGAGGGGAACAAATTCCCTCAAAATGATTATATTATTATAATTATAAACAATGGTGTGAAAATTGAATCCATCCACCCAGTAGTCTCCACAACACACACCCAAATCACGTTGCACCATTCCATACCTTTCCCACAGGGTTCAGGTGTTTTATTCTTCTTCCATTTTTTTTTCAGCTAAATTCATTCATTCATCTACTTTCTGTTTCGAGGTCAGTGACAACCTGGTAGTGACAACCTGGTGAATTCAAACCATAAACCTTGCAGACCAAAGCAGGCCACCACTGCCAGCTGAATTAATTCAACTATACACACTTATGTACTGTATATACACAAAAACTAAACAAATAAACATCATAAAGTTTACTCCTCTGTTTATATTCACATAGGAAAAAATTTAAAAATTTGTCTTCAGGTTCAAATCCAGGAGCTCTGGAGCACAGCACTGTCTTGACCTACATAACATCCACACATAGGAAAGGCTCACAGTATAGTGCAGTGTGATTTGGGTGGTAGTGGTGGAGACTGCTGCCCCTGAGACCCAATATGTGGATGAAGACACATGAATGAATGAAAAATTGTATATTTGATGGCATTCGTTAAAATTACGTCTCCTCTCAGGTCCGTGACTACTCCGGCTCCTACACGGTCAAACTGATTCCCTGCACATCACCGGTCAGTCTGGAATACACCATCCCTCCTGTCTGCAATCCCAGAGAACCTCTTACCTTCGACCTTGATATCCGCTTCCAGCAGGTAACTGAGTTCATCTAGTTTTCCTCCTGACCCATGGTACATTTATCATCATCATCATCAGTGCCTGTTTTTTTGGACGTTCTCTGACTTTTTCCCTGTGTCTCCAGGTCAGTGATCCAGTGGCTGCTGAGTTCAGTCTGAACACACAGATGATTTTGTTGTCCAAACGCTCACTCTGGCTCTCAGACGGATCCATGGGCTTTGGACAAGAGAGCGATACTGCATTTTCACAAGGTAAAAAAAAAAAAAAAATACTGAAATTAAAACTCCCATCTGTACGTTTGAAGTCTCATTTGAAAAAAAAAAAAAGAAGAGAAACAAAAATTTAGTTGGATTTGAGCTGTTGTTTGAATTATTTTTTACATTCCTTTTTTGACATTTTTAATTAAATGAATATATTTAATATATCAAATAAATCAAATACAAATTATTTAATCAAATAATTGTTACATTTTTAAATATTTAAAAACAGGTAAAAAAAGGTCTATATATTGTTGTTATGTATTTTTCTCTTTTCAATAAACAGATAGATAGTGTTTTGTTTATTTTATTCATTAGAAACAGTCGTAAATTAAGATTATAAGACATAGTTAATCAATCAAACAAGATTAATGGTGATTAACTGTGATTATTACCCTATAATGAATCAAGTTACAGCACTATTATCAAACAATAAAAAAAGGCATTTTTTTTTATAAATAATACATTTATCAAGAATATTAAAATGTGATTACTATCAAAAATAAAAGAGTGCATTTATTAGCAAATCTGCAGTTCAATCAAAATGACCATTTGACACCTATAACATTGTGCCGTGTGTTTCCTTTTCTGTTGTTAGGTGATGTCATTTATGGCAGAGTGATGGTGGATCCTGTGCAGAACCTGGGCGACTCCTTCATCTGTAACATAGAGAAGGTTTTCCTCTGCACCGGGGCCGATGGTTATGTCCCCAAATATAATCCCAGCAACTTTGAGTTTGGTTGCCTGGCCGATGCTCCGTCTCTGCTCTATCGATTCAAGATCATCGTAAGTTTATGTAGAAAAAAAAAACACACTTACGGAATATTTATAAATTAACTCCTGTGGTCTCAAAATGGCGGGAACTTTAAGGTTAAAGATAAAAAGAAACTAACTCTTATCTCCAGTTCTGTCTCTGCGATGTTGCTACAAGGCTGCCATCTTGTGGTTAATTTTAGTTATTGCCGGTCGTTTGGGAATTTATACAAAATTTAGATACATTTTTTGTTGTTAAAATCTTAATTTAACAATATTAAATACAAAAAAATAAAAAAATATATGAAAAAGTATTTAAGAAATAATATACTTTTTCTTAACTTTTTTCCCAGAAATTTTAAAAGAAAACTGTCCTGTTTTTTAAAAAGAATAACTATTGTTTTCCTGAAGATACGTGTGTTTCTTTTTTTGTTTTTTTTTAAGGACAAAGCGCAGCCAGAGACCCAGGCCCGGTCCTTTGGAGGTGTCATGTTCAATGCCTTCTTGGCAGTCGACGATGCCGGAGCCCTGGTCCTGGTGAGACAACCTGGATCTGATGGTTTCAGGATGGATTCTGCTGCTCTCTTCCAGGTCAGTACACGAAGAAGAAACAGTTCTAATGAGTGGCTTGGAACTTTGACATGGAAGAAAACAACAAAAGTTCAAAATCTAACTAAAAAAAATCTAAATCTATGTAATTTAAGCCAAAGAAAATGTATTTTTATATATTTTGTATGCCATTTCCAAATGGTATAAGAGTAGTATAATATATTAGTAATTATAGTATAATAAATTAGCCAAATTAGTAATTTTTTTTTGGTGTTTGTTAAGAAACTTTTATTGACATAGAAGAAAACAATGTTTTTAGGAGGAATATGTTATTGGATGTCAAGCTGTGTTATTTAAAATGTTACTTCATTCAACATTTTTTCTGTTTTTCCTAGAAAACTCAGTCAGTATTCGGAAATTATAAGTTTTATATCAAAACAAAAATATTTTCTTAACTCAAAAAATGACAAAGATATAGAATTTTTTCGGAGAATCTTTTATTTTTCAGGAAGTTATTAGTGTAGTATGTACTTTTGAAAGAAATGTATTTTTATATATTTTGGATGCCTTTTCCAAATTGTTTCAGAAATGTAGTATATTATATTATATAGTATATTACTCAAAACATGACAAATAAAAAAAATCTATCAAAAATTTTGGCCATAAAATAATTATTTGCTCTTTACTTTAAGCCAAATTAGTACATTTTATGGTGTTTCTTAAGAAAGAACCTTTTATTTTAGAAGACTTTTTAGAATACTATTGGTGTAGTATTTGACTTACCCAAAAATGTTCCAATTTTTCAATTCTAAAATCATCGTCACTATGTAATTAAAGAGCATAAGTGCCTAGTCATTTCTTTTTAAGAAATTTTTATTTTTAAAAACTTTTAAAGACTTTTTCCCAAGAATCTCCTAAACTCACTGTGTCTTTGTGTCTCTGTCCAGGTGTCTGCAGGGAGAGAGTGGTACATTCACACCATCTACACCGTTCGTTCACGTGACAACGCTAACCGTGGCATTGGCAAGAGGAGCCTGGAGTATCACGTGATGAGCCAGCACACAGTTCAGACCCCGAAGAAACCACATCGCACTCGCAGATCAGCCAACGAAGTGCCGGAGATCGTGGATGAAATCGGCGTCAACAACAACCGCGGCACCAACATCCTGCACATCGCGTTGGACCGAAGCAGTCAACGCAGGACCAGCCCAGAGAGGGAAATCTTTACCAAAGGAATAGTGCCCCATGAGGTGAACCAGAGGGACAACAGCGACGACCGACTGGTGCTGATCATCGGCATCTTGGTCGGCCTGCTCCTCACCGTCCTCATCGCCATCGTGGTGGCCTTACTGGTTCGGTCCAAGCAGGAGAACAAGGACGTAGCTAAGACGTCCGGCAGCGCGCAGCCCATGATAACACCAACCCTCAGTAACAGTGACAGCTCGGAGGTGTAGCCTCGGACTGATGGACGGACTGACAGGTTCAGTTTATGTTCTTTTTCTTTTGCAAGTGCCTCATTTTCCACCAGAGTTGACGATTGTGTCAAACAACACAAAAACAACAAAAGCTTTGATTCTTTTCCAAAAATCTACTTGAAAAACAGGAAGACACTCAACGCCTGGACAAAAAAATAACTAGGAGAAAGACTTTGTTGTTCGCTTTTTTTAAAGGCACTTGTCAAGTTGTTGTCAGTCTCCTTTCCATCTGCTTCTGAAGTCATTACATCCAAAAAAAATAAGTTGCTCTTTCTTTCCAAAGGTGCTTTAGAAGATGTTTGTGAATTTGAGAGCTATTTGGGAGCGTTACAGAATTGAAACAAAAATTTTTTTTTTGGGAGATCGAGTTACGAAAAGCAGAATTTGTTTGTTTATTTTACTGCATTTTAACAGCAACCATCAGTTGCCACACTGGATAAATGTGGGCCTGATCCTGGGTTGGTGTTGAACCAAATGTCTACATTTTCCGTCTATACAAATGCAGCAAAATTAACACTCCTCTAAACTTGAAGCAGAGAGCTAGTTCAGTGGCTCTGAGTAATACAGAATAGTAATCTGGTTAGTGACCCATGCTTTTCGCCAGTGGTCCCCAACCACTGGGCCGGGGACTGGTACTGGTCCGTTGGTGAATTAGTGTCGGGCCGCAGAGAAATAATGTTTCCTTTTGGCTCCATCTGGCTGTTACTTCCACTTGATCCATACCCATATCAACAAAAGAACTGACCAATAGAATGGCTAGGATTCCATCATCAATAATGCAACTATATTTGATTAGGAAATATTTTCTCAGTGAAGACCACAACAATAAACTCAAAATGAGTCATTGATACAAGATTCCTACTTTGTATACCAGTCTGGTAGCACAAAACTATAGGCTGTGTGCACTTGAGAAATCCTTGTTGTGCTCATGCACAGTTAATTTGGGTAGGAAGATTTTATAGGTAGGAAAATATTTCAGAACACTGGAAAATGTATTTTGTTTTATTTATCTTATCT
>JAFBJS010005168.1:0-14035 GCA_016785265.1 Paraplagusia blochii
CTGGATGCTCAAACCCCTCCACCACGTTAAGGTGTCGGTTCAGGGAGGGGCATATTGGTTGTCAAACAAAATTTTGGACTAAGATTTGTATCAACAATTGCAGCAGTTATCATTAAGTGACTGAGTGTGTGGCAACAGTCTGTGGCATGTATGTTGTGTTTTTTCTTTTTTTTATGTTATAGATCACCATGGGAAAGGTGAAGGAAAATACTATAGTTGAGATAAGAAGAAAATGAAGAAAGCATGAGAATGACGCTGATATTTCAAATTTGCCTTACTGTACGGCTTAGCAACGTCTTCTATTTGTACCATCATTACCTACAAGAAAACAATGAAAAAGCTTAAGTTGTCAACGGAGTTACTGTGATCAACAAGATCTCAGACAAAAAATTAAAAGTCACTTCAGATTTAGATTAGTATAAGGCAGTTAGCAAGCAACAAAATTTCAGAGAAAACAAGTGGTCAGAAAGAGAAACTAAGGATGGATGAATGCCCCTCCTATTCCTAGTTTCTCCAGATGCGTCTAACCTTTTTTGCTGGAAATAACTAAATGTATTGGTTTCCAGTATGATACCAATTTAAAAAAAGGTTCCATAAGGATCAGGGAATGGATTAAACAATTATATATTGATTCATCAATCAATCAATCAAATTTTATTTATATAGCCCACATTTACAAAGCAAATTTGTCATACGGGTAAAATTGTGTCAGCTCGATTTAAAATTGACCTCAGGAATAAATTAAGTTTAAAAACAGAGGTTCCACTGTTTTTACTTAAAAGCAAGGAGGAAAATATAAAATAAATCTGATAGGGGCATAGGCAGAACCAAGCAGCAATAGACAGCAAGCATGCCAAAATGTTTCCTAAAGGATGTGTGGACAGAAATAAACTACATTGATGTGTTACAATGATTTGTGTGCTCCTCTTCACAGTTTTTTTGTATCCTGCTCATACTCTTTGCTATTCATGTTGCGGCAGGAATCTGGGGATTTTATAATCAGAGCAAGGTATCAATCAGTTTTAATGTGATGTGCATATTTCAACAACGTTGCTTGAAATGTACAAATATATTACATCCTGGTAGATGGTTTCATGGTATCATATGTATGCTGCATTATGCAAGTTTTAAAACATACTTATGATGCTGTTTTAATCAATGTCTTTTGTTGCACTGTTGCAGATAGTACAGGACATCTCAACATTTTACGTGCAGACACACAACAACTATGTTGCTACGGGTGAAGAGTCTCTCAAGGAGACACTGCGCTTAATTCAAACTGGGGTTTGTCGCTGCTCTTCTCATTAACTTACATTTATGTATCATTCATTCATTCATTTTCTTCTGCTTGTCCGTTGCCGGGTCGCAGGGGCAGCTGGCGCCACCCAAATCACTTTGCATCATATTGTGAGCCTTCTTGTGGTTGGTGAGCCCACAAGAAGTTATGTGGGTTGGGACTGTGCTATGCTCAGAGCAGCTTAGTGGCAACCTGGCAGCTTGTGGATTCGAACCGAGGACCTTGCGGACCCAAGTCCACTTCCTTAACCACTAGGCCACCACTGCCACCCATTTTTGTAATATTACAGTCAAAACTAATTTGCATTCCCTGCTCTTGTGAGCCTTCATGTGTGTGGTGAGCCCACTGGAGGTCATGTGGGTCTAGATCAGGGGTGTCAAACCCGGATCCACAAAGGGCCAGTGTGGCTGCAGGTTTTTTTTTTTCAACCAACCAGCAGCACACCTGACTTGAATTTTCAATCAACTGATCTGAGTCTCCAGACAGCTGGTTGGTCAACTAGTTTGCACTGGATAGGTTGGAACTAAAACCTGCAGCCACATCGCCCCTCGAGGAATGAGTTTGACACCCTTGGTCTAGATAGTGCCATGCTCAGAGCAATTCAGTGGTAACCTTGCAGCTGGTAGTTTCAGACCTGGTACCCTCTGTTTGTTCTTAAAACCACTAGGCCACTGCCCCAACAGAAGATGTTATGTGTTCACCAATATTATTATTTAATATTATTATACTTAAAAATACAGTAAATTATGTATTTCAGGGAACTTACAGTCAGAATGAATGTATGGGAACTTACAGTGGGGACTTATAATCATAAAAAAATACTTTTTTATATTAGTTGTAAAGAAGCAGTATCAAATATATGCTGTGTGTTGTTTTGTTTAAATGTGAATCTATCAATTTCTCACTAGTTAAAATTCAAAACAAAAGCACTTCCCAACTCTCAATAACTTCCTTTTGTCCTTCTCATATGACAGTTAAACTGCTGTGGTCCAACTGGAAATGCAGATGCTGCCAAAGACACATGTCCACAAGGAGAGCTACTTGAGGAGTTCATAATTAAGGTGACCATTAAAAAAAAAATACATTGTGTACATGTTCATACACAAAACCAATCTAAATATTAAATCTAACAAAAAAGAAATGTACTCATCTGAATCAAGAGTAGCGCTATAAATCTACCAGAAAAGGCAATCATTTATTGTTAGTGGCTCTGAGGAGTCTTGTTCACTCCAAAAAAATATTGTCTGTGACCAACTGCATTTTTGTTTATCCAAATCAGTAGAAACCTTTACACTGGTACCTGCAGAGTCATACTCTGAAGACAAAACAAAACATATGCTGTTTTTCTTTCATACATTTTTTATTTCTATTTTTGTTCTCACGAATAATCAAATATTAATTACCAATTAGCTCTAGCAAGGGAGGTGGAGGTTTGCATTAGAGAGAAGAGGAGTGATGGTCAGTCATAGCAATACCAAGTACATGCGTATGAATGAAAGGGAAAACAGTAGAATGGTGAGGTTACAAGGAGAGGAGAGAACTGTTCAAAGCAGAAAGAACTGTGGATGACAGTTGGAGAAAAGAGTGTTTGTGTTTAAATAAGAAGGGAGAATAGTGGCATAATGAGGTTACAAGGAGAAGACATGGTGAAGGTGGCAAAGTTCAAAGGTACTTTGGATCAACTGATCACAGCAGTGGAGACTGTGGAAGAGAGATGAAGAATAGAGTTCAGGCAGGCTGGAACAGCTGGAAGAGTGTCATTTCAGCAAGGTGAAGATAAAGTTTTACAGGACAGTTGTGAAAGCAGCCTGATTATAGATTAGCGACACTAGGAATAGGTAGAAGACAGGAGGCAGAGCTGGAGGTGGAGGAGTTAAAGATGCTGAGATTCTCTTTAGGAGTGACTGGGATGGACATGGAATGAGGTCACTAGTGGGACAGGCAGGACAATTTTGAGAAAAAGCTTGAGAAGCCAGAGTGATATGGTTTGCACATGTCCAGAGGAGAGACAGTGGATACTTTGGTAAAAGAGTGATCCTAGAGACCGGGCTACCTGGTAGGAGACAAAGCGGAAGGCCAAAGAGGAGTTGGATTGATTTGCTGTAGCCCCCCATGAAAAAAATGGACGGGCCGAAAGGGGAAGAAGAAGAAGACACAGCCCTAGCAAGAGTAGGCTGCAGTGAAAGATTAAAAAACCCCTCTTTGTATTACTTTGTTAATATATTTTATAAATATCGTATCTGGCATGCTTGCATACAGAAATGCTAATATTTTACTTGCAGCATTAACTTTTACATATCTTGTTTGTGTTACATCTGTGTGTTGCAGAGCTGCCCTGATGCCATTGAAGAGGTTTTTGATTCTAAACTACACATAGTTGGAGGAGTGGGCATTGCCGTTGGGATTGTTATGGTAACAGTATTTTTTTTGATTATTTGATCATTTTTGAACTCCCATAATATACACATTTTAACATTAAGCATGGTAGCTAATGGACGGCAGATTGAGAATGATTTAAAAGTGTAGGCTACAGAAAAAAATAATTGACAAAATCTTGATAACAAATATAGAGTTATACAAGCAGTACCATAACATATTTAGAGAATATGCTTGCAGTGCTTTTAAATACTTTGTAAACAGACTTTTAATAGTCCTGCAATTGCATTATAAAATATAAATATTTTTTAAATACCAGAACTTATTGTACACCGCATTCCATGTTGCTGAGTCTCTAAAGTTGATTAATTAATTGACAATATTTGTAACTTGAATAAATAATTACCAAATGCAGAAAATGAATGAATGAATGTATGTGATGTGAGTTGTTACAGCCTTACGGTCCTATAGTTAGAACTGTATAGCAGATGTAGCCACTTTGTAAAAAAATCTCGAAAAATGTTTTTTCCCTGGGCAAGGGCAGCAGTACTTAGCAGGGATTATTCTAAAATGTATCTATTTTCTCTTCAGATTTTTGGGATGATCTTGAGCATGCTCCTGTTTTGCGCCATCAGAAAATCTCGTGAAGTAGTGTGACACCTTAACACGGCTCAACTCACTATAACTGAATATGTTTAAGAACTTCAGTCTTACGTAGAATCACAGCCTTAATTTGACTTCAACAAAGACATGTTCACAGTGAGTTGCCTGAGTCAACTTGGTGCAGGCATTTGTATTTAGATACTGTCTATTGTCAAGGAACTCTTTCAATGCAAAAGTCAGCTTCACTAAATCAATATGCCATGTGATTGTCAGACTAGGAGAGGAGTTATCACTGAAATGTACACTTTCCGTTTTAAGACATGTTGGTTCATTATCTATTTAGTAAAAGAAAGCCTATTGATAAATGTCCACCTTTATGTCTGATACACCTCAAGTTTACTTTAATAGTGCTGAGTCTATTTAGCTATGTACGACAAAGTGTGGAGGTTTATGCTTAAAGGCCACTTGCATTGAGCAGGTATTCAGAGTCCAAACTCAAAATAAGATTTAACCGTAAATGTGTTACTAAAATAATGGAGTAGATTGTGTTATTTTTTTGCAATTGGGGTATTATGGATATCTTGTCTATATTAAGTACACAGTGGTATATTAAAATAAATAGACGTTTTGGTAAACTGTTAAACCAACTTAAAAATGTAAAAATGGCTGTTAAATGCACTGTAAAAAAGTTTTTGGTTGATTTTTCATTGTTAATCCCATGTGAAGATTTTATTATACACTGCAAATGAAAGATTGTGTTGTTGTGTACCGCTTACATTATTACTGTTGGTATTACTGGTATTGTGCAAGTAGTCTTGGGCGATAACAGCTGGTGATTTTTATGAGCTTGGCTTGGATTATTGTATTTATTTTCAAATGTTGTTTGGAAATCATCTTGATTTACTTTGTCCTTTTACATTTATATTAAAAAAGCAAGTGGTTGTTTAAATGCATGTATTATGACATGTTTGTTATTTTGAGGAAATTGGCTTATTGCAATACTTCTGCAGTGTATTTCAGAGATTATATGAAAACCAAATAAGATAGTACCCCGGAGGTATCTGAATGTGTCATTTTTAATGGGTTTGTTAATTTACTTTTTTGTTTGTTTCAGTGATGAGATGAGGTCAAACGGGAGTCTCCATGGATGATGTTTGCAGATGACATTGTGTAGTGAAAGTAGGCAACAGCTAAACCTAGAAAAAAGGAGCTTTTTACTTAAGAGAAAATGAATGAAAGTTGTGTCTAGCAACACAGAGTACATGTGTATGAATGAAAGGGAGAACCCTGAAATGGTGAGATTACAAGGAGCAGAGAGAACTGTTGAGAGAAGTGAAAACTGTGGATGACAGGTGGAGAATAGAGTGCAGGCAAGATGGAATAGAAAATTGTTAAGAGGGATCTGTGATAAAAGTATTTCAGCTAAGGTGAAGAGAAATGTTTACAGGAGGGTTTTGAGACCTGCCATGATGGATGGAGTAGAGACACAAGTAATAGGCAGAAGACAGGAGGCAGAGGTGGAGGTGGCAGAGTTGAAGATGCTGAGGTTCTCTTTAGGGGTGACTAGGTTGGACAGGATCAGCAATGAGGTCATAAGAGGGACAACACAGACAGACAGGTTTGGAGAAAAAGCTAGTAGGCTGTGAGTTAGCAGAGAAGGAGTTTTGGAATGAGTTCTGGGCTGTGGTGGGGAATCCCAGATGATTGGGATACTACAGCTAGAGTCATTAGGGAGACAGCTAGGAAGATGCTAGGGGTTTCCTCTGGACAGAGAAAGGAGGACAAAGAGACCTGGTGGTGGAATGATGAGGTCCAGGAGAGTGTCTAGAGGAAGAGATTAGCAAAGAAGAGATGGGATAGTGACAGGATAGATGAGAATAGACTGGAGTACAGAGAGAGGACAAGGGACGTGAAGAGGGAAGTGGCCGAGGCCAATTAAAAGGCATACGAGGAGTTGAATGAGAGGTTTGCCAAGAAGGAAGGAGAAAAAGAGTTATACAGATTGGCAAGGCAGAGAAATCAATCTCGAAAGGATGTGCAGCAGGTGAGATTAATTAAGGACAGAGATGGAAATGTCATCACCAGTGAGGAAGGTGTGCTGGGAAGATGGAGGAAGTACTTTGAGGAGTTGTTAAATGAGGAAAATGATAGGGAGCGTAGGAATGAGGAGCCAGCTCCCAACAGGGAGAAGGCCGATCAGATTAGAAAGGATGAAGTTAGAAAAGCTCTGAAAAGGATGAAGAGTGGAAAGACGGTCAGTCCCGATGACATACCAGTGGGGGTATGGAAGTGCTTAGGGTAAGAAGCAGTAAGTTTTCTCACTCGGCTCTTCAATAGAATTTTAGAGACCGACAAGATGCCTGAAGAGTGGAGGAAAAGTGTTCTTGTGGCAATTTACAAGAAGGGTGATGTGCAGAGTTGTAGCAATTACAGATGGATAAAGTTGATGAGCCATACCATGAAGATTTGGGAAAGAGTAGTTGAGGCTAGGTTAAGGAAAGAAGTAGAGATTTGCGAACAACAGTATGGTTTTATGCCGAGAAAGAGTACCACAGATGCAATATTTGCCTTGAGGATGTTGATGGAGAAGTACAGAGAGGGTCAGAAGGAGCTTCATTGTGTTTTTGTAGATTTAGAAAAGGCCTATGACCGGGTTCCAAGGGAGGAACTGTGGTTTTGTGGCAGGATGGAACAACTGTAGAAAGGTCTCAGGAGTGATTTTTGATAGAAGAGTGTCAGCTAAGGTGAAGGGAAAGGATTCGAGGACAGTTGTAAGACCTGCCATGATGTATGGGTTAGAGACACTCGGAATAGGTAGGAGACAGGAGGCAGGGCTGGAGGTGGCAGAGTAAAAGATGCTGAGGATGGACAGGATCAGGAACGAGGTAATCAGAGGGACAACACAGACAGGAAGGTTTGGAGAAAAAGCTGGAGAAGCCAGATTAAGATGGTTTGGACATGTTCAGAGGAGGGACAGTGGGGGGACCTGGTAGCTCCATGTCTAGCATGTAAATTCACTATGGAAACCCTTAAAAGAAGGGACTAATGAAGCCTCTCTATTTATTCTTCATATTCTTTGAAACAGGGACCAAGTTTGGAGAAGAGACTAAACAGAGAAGTGTATAGTGGACAAGACAGATGGATTCTATGAAAGCCAGACACAGTGCAAAAGACTTAAGTTTGGTTTTATGCAATAACAGAACATTTGCACACATTCAGTCATTTATTCATCTTCATCTGCTTATCTGTTACCGACTACCAGAGGCAGCAGTCTCCATGACTGCCACCCAAGTCACACAGCACCATTTAGCCTACAGGAATTATGTTGAGACTCCATGCTTAGAGCACGTCAGTGGCAACCTGACAGTTGATGGATTTAAACCCTGAGTCCTTGCAGACCCAAGTCCAAATCCTTAACCACTAAGCCAACAACGTAGCCTAAAATTTTATTGTATAGACAACATTTTTATACAATTTAGTAGGTCTGGTCAAGTTTCTGACATATACAACATTTTGACCACGAGCAACCCTGGATGTTTAGCCAAATATTTAGCAGGAAACCTGCAGCATAGCCACACTGGTTTGATAAAAAAAAAAAATAAATCTTTCCACTTAATTATGTCATTAAAAAAAAGCTAGTTAAAACATTTCCGTGCATTTTTCAAGTTACAATATGATCCTTCCTTATACAATATTGATTTGTTTATTACAGTAAACTTTACCAGATTACTAGGATATAAGATTTGTGTTCATTGCAGCAAACAAGTACACATTTGTTTTTTCAAATGTCAACCAATTCCCAGGGACGTCAGATAAGCAGGTTTGTAATATTTTGATTATTTATTTCTGACTCACTTTTTTCCCAGAAAAGGTTGAAAGATCTCTGATTACAACACATTAACTCTGATTGAGTTGCTGACAGCTTTGTTTTGAAACACTAAGGACTATCCTAGCACCAAAACTACATCAAGACTCAACTAAATTATCATCAAGGGCGTTTGTGATATGACTTGTGTTTTTAGTTTAGTTGCCAGAGCAAGAAGTAGCGGTGGAGATAAGAAAAGTAAAACTAAAAGAGAATAACAAGAACAAATGCATTATACTGTATTAAGGCCATGTTAAGTTTCTAAAAATGTCTTAAATTTAGGAAGTTACATTACAAAATGCCTGTCTCAAGTCTACAAGGATAATAAAGTTTTGAGTTTTATTCATTTATCTTCTTCTGCTTGTCCGTTGCCGGGTTGCAGGGGCAGCTGGCGCCACCCAAATCACATTGCACCATATTGTGAGCCTTCCTGTGGGTGGTGAGCCCACAAGAAATTATGTGGGTTGGGACAGTGCTATGCTCAAAGGATCTCAGTGGCAACCTGGCAGCTGGTTTGAACTGGGGACCTTAGGGATCCAAGTCCGCTTCCTTAACCACTAGGACACCACTGCCACTGTATTGAGTTTTAGGGGTCCTCAATTCTTTTTGTACTAAGGACCAAATTAGTTAGTATCAGCCAATACTGCAGACTGGGCAAACCACGGCATTGCTTAAGATACGAAATGACTATGGGCGGGCTCTGGTTACAGAACCATGCTTTATAGAATAAACAGATAAAACATGAAGAAAAGATTCGAACTGGGCTCACAAATACGTTGATATGATACTTCCTCAGCATCACATAACAATCACATTCTTCTGGCTTAGAACTCATCATTTAATGTCTTCTATTTATATTGCTTAATTTTGATAAATGTATACTGATAAATAATTTACAGCTTTTCATTTTCAATTTGGCCCTTGTTTTTTGATCTATCAATCAATCTATTTTTTTTTTAAGTTTGAGAATAAGCTCAAAAACAAGTTATTATATCTTTATATCTATCTAATCTTTATCATTCTTTGTTCTGACTTATACTACAGAGTGACATATATGTTTTTCATCTTTATTATCAATTTTTTGGTGTGACCCATACAACAGAGTGGTTTATAATATGGTAAGTTTAAACAAAAACACAGCTACGTACACAGACATAAAAAAAAATGTTTCAAGGTAACAGAAGGATTTTGCAGATTGGTATCAGTGTGAGCATTCATTCAACCATTAATCTTCATTCTCTTATCCATTGCCAGGTCTTAGGGGCAGCAGTCTCCATGACTGCCACCCAAATCATACTGCTCCATACTCTAAGCCTTCCTGGGTGGTGAGCCCAATTAAAGTTATGTAGGTTGGGAAGGTGCTATGCCCAAAGCACTGGGCATGCATTATTTATATTAGGAAGTGGTGGCAGCATATCTATCAACACACATGCTTGGTTTTTAAAATGACAAACCTTCAGCAGAGCTGTTTCTTTAGGCTGTTTATTTGTATCTCAAGGACAAATTACACACTTCTGATAAAATTGCCAAACCAGAGTAGACATTCACGCAATTCACCCTTTTGATCACAGCCTTCCGGCTTTTGCAGTTGGGTGTGGTCACCTTCTTTGTTTTGCTTCAATGACTGTTTTCCTGTCTTCATCCTCTCTCAGGCTAAATACAAGAACTTTTTGGATTGTAAGTCAGTGCTATGAAGAACACTTGGGGCTCAAATACTATGCATGATATTGATAGTAAGAACAACAATGATAATGGGACATCTGGTAGATCATATGTTAAATATAAATACAATAATATTTCGTGTTTAATAATGAAAAAGAAATTGGTGCAACACAAAAATAGTTGCAATAAATTGTAGGCAAACAACTTCATGCCATCAGCTGCCCAAAAGGCTATTGCAAAAATGTGGATTCAGTGTCATTTTCTGTCAGGTATTCATACTGTTGTGACCTCCTGATGGCAAAGGCAAAAAAGATATCTCTTCTTTAACTCAGTCTGAAAAGCAAGGCCTTTTGCAGCGGTTGGACGCAGTACAACGGGCTTTTTAAACTTAAGCTAAGGTTATGGGAAAAAAGGTAGGTGGTTGACCCAAACAATTTCACTGGCCTTGAGCCGGGGGATCCAACTGGCAGTCCATCAAGACACAAGACTTTCCCATTGACATTAGACAGCATATGCAAGGGAATGGTTTTAAGGAAAAAAAAACCTCTTTAAAGACCTTGCCCCCTAAAACATTACAAAATAGCTTGTTTGGAGATTGCTCGAGAGCACCAAACATGGCACATTGAAAGTTGGAAGAAAGTTTTATACTAGGATGAGAAAAAATATTAATCTTGTTGGTCCTGATGGTTGAGTTGTTGAGGTATGATGGTATTGAATAATGAGCTGAAGTGGATGAACAGCATTCTCACATACGCATCTTTTTTGTCCAGGTGGGTGAGGGCTCGGTGGAGAGCAGAGCAGATTGCATCCTCTGTGGAGCAGTTGGAGCGGTATGCAAACTGGTATGGCTCTAGGGTGGGTGGTAGGATGGTTTGAATGTGTGACTTGACTAGCCGTTCAAAGCACTTCATGATGATGGGTGTCAGTGCTACGGGGCGGTAGTCGTTGAAGCAGAATGGGGATGGCTTCTTCGGCACAGGGATGATGGTGGCATCTTTAAAACATGATGGAACGATGGCTTGTTCCAGTGAGACGTTGAAGATGTCTGTGAAGACATCTTTTAGCTCTTCCGCACAGTCCTTCAGCATCCGACCTTTAATGTTGTCTGGTCCTGCAGCTTTGCGTGGGTTTATGCTGGTAAGCGCCTTCTTCACGCTGGCTGCAGACAGGCACAGGGTCTGGTCGTGGGGGGTGGTGGAGTTTTCTGTGGGATAGTGCTGTTTCGCATTTCAAAGCATCCAAAGAAGTTGTTTAAGTTGTTGAGAAGGGAGGTGTTGTTTTCACAGATGGGTGACCTGGTCTTGTAGTCAGTGATGGCCTGGATGCCCTGCCACAGGCTCTTCGCGTCTCCACTGTCTGTGAAGTGGGAGGTTACCTTTAGTGTATATTGTCTCTTTGCTTTCCAGATGCCACGGGTCAGTTTGACTCTCGCTGTTCTCAGGACAGCCTCATCCCCAGCTCTGAAGGCGTTGTCTCTGGCCCTCAGCAGCCTATGGACATCCCCAGTCAGCTATGGCTTCTGGTTCACTCGAGTGGTGATGGTTTTGGTGTGGGTCACATCATCAATGCATTTGGTGATGTAGGAGGTCACAGTGGCTGTGTACTCCTCAACGTCTGTGTGGTTTTTGTTTGTGGCCGTCTGTTTGAACATGTCCCAGTCTGTTGTGTCAAAGCAGTCCTGAAGAGCAGAAGAGGCCCCCTCTGGCCACACTCTTACCTGCTTCTGAATCGGATTGGCAGCCTTCACTCTCTGTCGGCGTTAGCATAACAGTGATGTGGTCAGAGAGTACGATGTGGGGGAGAGGTGCGGCTTAGTATGAACCTTTCTGGGAGGTGTAAACAAGGTCCAGGATGTTGTCTCCCCTTGTCGGAAACCGTACATGTTGGAATTTAGGAAGTACAGTTTTCATATCGGTGTGGTTGAAATCGCCGGCCACGATGATAAAACCATCTGGGTGTGCTTTTTGTTGTTCACTTACGGCATGGTAGAGTTCATTTAGTGCTGTGGTCCTGTCCCTGTTGTTGTTAGTTGGAGGGATGTAAACAGTGACGAGTAGAATCGCTGTAATCTCCCTCGGCAGGTAGAAAGGACGGCACTTCAAGATCATGAACTCGGCCAATGGAGAGCAGTGTCTGCACACTACTGTCGCATCCCGGCACCAATCGTCACGGATGTAAACACAGACCCCACCGCCTCGGGTCTTTCCTGCGTCCACGTGTTTCCTGTCCACTCGATAGCATGTTAGCTGCTCCAGTTGTATGGCGAAGTCGGGAATGTTGTCGTTCAACAAACTCGGTGAAAACAAACACACAACAACTACGCATTGTACGGTTTGCTGATCCAAACAGTCTAATATGGTCTATTTTAATTGATCTTACGTTTGCCAGAAGTAGAGATGGTATAGCTGGGCGAGTTGGGTTAGCCGCTAGCCTAACCCGGATACCTACGCGCTTGCCCCTCTTCCTCGTACACCGCTTCCTGTGCCTTCCTGCTGGGTGTGGGATGGTAGGCGAGTCGGGTGTAGCAGCGGCCGACCGGCGAAGTAGTCCGAGCTCATCTAGCGTCTTCTTTATTCTGATGTCAAGAACACTGCAGATTTCTTTTTTATGGATCTCCAACAGTGTCTTGCAATTGTAGCAGTATTCCAAAGCAGTTTGACGCCAAAACTCTTGTGTAAACACATTTTAACAAACAAAACAAGGCGCGATCGGGAGAGCGAGAGGCCACTGCGTGTGCACGCGCCACCATCCCGGATGGCCCTGATGGCTTCAAACTTTACTGGCATGACAAAACGATGCCACCTAAGATGATTTCTACAAGGCATAGTGGAGGCAGCATCATAATCTGGGGGGCTTTTTCCTTCGAAGGAACAATGGAGCCTCAGGTTGTGCAAGGGCATCAAATGGCACCTGGCAATGAGGAGATGTTGCAGGGGGCATTCCTTATGACTAAAGGGTATCGTACTTGTGACAATGAGTACCTACAAAAATGCAAACCAGTTTCAGAGAGTGGATGCCCTACATAAGGCCATCTTCACCACTTGGAGCAACATTAGCCTCGTAGCATTCAGCATGCCAAAACACATTGACACATTTTTGATGTGATAGAAAAAAGTGGATCAGATACTCATTATTTAGTCATTTTTGAAAAAAAAAAATCAGATTATAGTTGTTTTTTTTAGATGTGGTATTGTAGCCGAGCGTCATGGGTTCGTCTCTTCAGTGCATGCTATTACTGAAGCCAGGAAAAAAAAAACACAGGAGATGGGAGAGTGAATTTGTTTGCCACCACGTCTTTATTTTTCTTGTTTCAACACCAACAACCCGTCACGGCCATACGGCAACTCAGACCGGACAAAAGTGCCTTTCACACAAAACAGTTTGTTACATACTCACTTTGAAACATCCCTGTTTCACTATAACTAGAAGGAGGAAACCAAACATAAGAACCCACAACCAATTACTAAAACCATATACATGCAAGAACAGAGAGAAAACTCACACACAAAAAAACACACTCTACGCTGCCGAGGTACGTCCCCCCGTCAGAATTTGCCCCCCCTAAGTTTCTAAGCTCTGCTACGCTACAATTTCCCTCAGACTTCGTCTAATATATGAAAAAATAAAAAGTATAAGAGTTCTTTTATGTATATTTCTGAGGTAGATTCACCTTCGAGGCTCTGGGAAGCAGCACTTTGGACGTTTTTCCGTCGTTCCTTTTGTATATGTTTGGGCGTCTCGCTGCACGCTAACTTTTTACATTGTGAAGCACCAACCAATCTCTTCTCAGAATGCTTCAGGTTTTCAACCTAGGATGTGTATTCCATTGATGCAAATGTACATTCAGATGGTCACTCACTAATCATTTATGTATTTTACACTTTATGAATATGTCAAAAATAATAATAAAATATATAAATTTTATTCTTCCTCGTGCTTCTTTCTTCGACCATAAAGTGTACCCCTATCCAATACAGATATGACAACACAACTGTCAGAATTTGCCCCCCCACCATAACATGGGAATGCTTTGTCCTATCATCACCATTTTTGCTGTGTATGCTATTGGTAATATACCTGATAACTCCTGAAAATTTGGAGAAGATCCCCCCATGCAATCTGGAGTTACCAGGGGGGGACAGATTCTGGCAGCACCTGCCAGAATTTGCCCCCCCACCCTAACATGAGAATGCTTTGTCCTATCATCACCATTTTTGCTGTGTATGCTATTG